>VZRM01005894.1:21413-228517 GCA_013397955.1 Grantiella picta | reverse complement strand
CGCGGGGCGGGATGCTGCCGGCAGGGCACGGCAGCAGGGGTAGAAGGGGGTTTAATGCTTAAACGGCGCTTTGGGCAGCCGGGGTGAAGATGCGAGGCGACAGAGCCCACCGCCGAGTATTTATAATATCCAGAAGAATGCGAAGTGGAGGGTTACTCGGGTCGAGCGGTTAGAACGTTCAAGTGAGGTTTTACATACGCTACCTCTACTCCTCTGTTTCACTGTGTCCAGTAACGCGACCTTCAGAGAACTCGAGTCGAGAGGCACAGGGCGAAACATTCAGAAATTCTCAGCAAAAGTACTTCTGGTTTGACCCAGAACAGCGATTACAGCGTGCTCCTGGAAAGGTACTTCTTTACAGAGTCATTGACTGAAAAATAGCAACTCAAGGACAGCGACAGGCACACAGATTGTGCCAGTGACGGGAGCAGCGCTTTGGAAAAGAAGTTGGTACCTGGATCTCACAAGTGTCTTATTTAAATGTACTTATAAGATGCTTGTGGGTACAGCAAATCTCTTTGTCAGAAGTGCATATGATAAGCTGGCAAACAGGAGGAGTACAGCAACCTTGCTAAGCACAGGCAGACGTGTAGGGTTGCCTATCGTCTCACAGCAATCAGTGTTTTTCTTGGGAGCCTCCTGTCTGGACTTGAGCATCCTCATGCTTGGAGTCATGCCATAGGCTCGACTGTTGGGTTGCCTGCACTGCTGTTCTGTAGGGAAGAAAAGTCCTGGAAGAAAGCAGAACTAGGCTTTTTACAGCCAGAAGTTTGAACTGATCTAGGAGAACAAATGGTTGTTTCTGTGGCTTCTTTTTATCTTGTGAAGAGGAGTAATAAAACTCTTCTGTTTAGGGCTCTGGCAGGAAATAAGGACTACATAGACCAAAATTGTGGTAAAATTGCTTGAAAGCTGATGGACCCAATGGATATGGCCCCACTTAGCTATGGACAAGACTACAGTGCAATCTGCAGTGGTCATAGCCTTATCTTCTCTCCTCCCATTCTGTGTGCTGTGTGAAAGCTGCTCTCTTCTGTGGAACAGAAGAGGAGTGGAAAACTCCTTCCATGTCACATAAAGGTACACATCACTTTTTGGCAAAGGGGAACCCGGGCCTGTGAATCACTACTCTCCCATAGCTCAGAAAAGGCTTGTTCTACAAATTCTCTGAAAACCACCCCAGGAAGCTCTGTAGTCCTCTTGGCAGCCTCTTGCTACACACCATCAAGATCTTGTTCTTGTATAACAAATGTAAGTAGCCCCTATTCTGGATCGGTGTTCTGCTTTATTCCTTGTTATTTTCCCCTCTCTGGCAAAATAACCTTTTGGCTACTTGGAGAGGGGAGCCAGAAGAAATAGTCACTCTGATCAGTCTGTAGTGCGTGGGGGGACAAGATACTGCCACCAGAAAGATCTTTTGGCGATAGTGCCAGAAGGTGGCAAACTGTGTCGTGCTGCTTGTGATGGCTTTAAATTGCCTTCTTCACCACCAGCAACCCACAGGAGCAGCTCACAACAAGCCCCGCTACAGTACAAGGGAAGTGGTGTATCCGTGGTGAGGACCACACGTCATCTCTGACTGAGACCTCTGATGATGTCTGAAATGATGGTGTCTGAAACCCCCTCGGCTGCAAAGCACCGTTTGCAATGTACTCCCACCAGTGAGCACAGCGATCTCATGCCCCAGCTTTCTTCTGACCATGGGAATCAGCCTTCAGCCACAGCTGTGCTGCAGGGCTGTCGGGTTCATCAGCAGGCATAGGTTTCTTGCAGATGCCTCTTGACCCCTGTGGTTGCAGTGGCTGCTGATGCCATTGAAGGAGGCAGGTGGCAGGATACTGAAGTGCAGGCTGGAGAAGCCACCCAGTAATGAAGAGCAGTAGAGAGTCCCTGTTCTGACACTGCAGGGGATTTGTTTGGGGTGGCATCTCAGGCCAAAGCAACTGTCAGCAAAAACCTTCAGAGAGCTCAGTCACTTTGGCAATAGGTAATACAACCCATTGGTTCAATCCCACATGCTACATAGCAGCCAGTGAGGCACCCATGGAAAATTTTCTGTGAAGCTCTTGACCTTAAAAGAAATTGTGTTTTTCTGGGGTAGAGAGATTAATGAACAAGAAAGACATAGAAAGAGGAGGCCAGGAGCAGTGATGAATTTTCATAGCAACAGGAGGTTAACAGCTCAGTTTTCTGAGGGTGAGAAGTCCTTTCTGCCCTGGAAATTCCTGAGTGATTGGGCCAACAGGATGAATAATGGGAAAGCAACATTTGCTGAAGTTATTGAGGGTATTTGACAGTGAAACTAAAACTGAGACCAAGATGTTTCCAAGACCTGATGGTCCTGGGTGACCTGCTGATAAAATGCAGTGATCATTTCCATGCTGCTAAATGAAACATAGAAAAACAACTCTAATTACAGATGCACAAATTTGCATGGAGTGTTAAATATCAGAAGAGAGGTCTTATAGTATATGTATATATATATATATGTATACATATATATATGTATAGTCCTTTAAAAGCAACTAACATTCATTTACTGTCAGAAGGAAACTGGATTCTAGTAATGATTAAGAAAGGAAAGAAAAAAAGGGAATATGAGCTTGGCACCTTGAGTACCATGAGTGCCTGTGATTGCTTCATCTCCTGTTTTGTAAAACACAAAAAGGCAAAAAAGACAATGGAAAGGTTAGAAAAGTTATCCATGCATGGAAAATTCAGGTTGGGTAGGTCTAACCAATGGTCCAGAAAAAGATGGAAAAAACAAAAGATGGAATACTTTAAAATATAAATTTCTAACAACATACTGTTGAATTGGGGAAACCAATGAACATGAGTGAAAAAGTGGTTAAACAATGTAGGTGAAACCACTTGGAGTAAAGGCCTGCCAATGGCTGTTAAATACAATGAGAAGACAGTGCAGGGCACAACAGCTGGGAGTCACTAACAGGGGTGGTATTTACCCTGCACAATTCCAGCTCCAAATTTGCCACTGGCCAAATCCTGCCTGGCCTCTTTTCTTCTGTGTTGCAATTAAGTATGGTCTTGACTAAGGGGGCAAGCTACGGCACTTTTAGAAGTTTGTGTGTTGCCCACTTTAGAAGGTATTGAAAAAAGGAGATGTTTCTGTAGGGTATTTACACGTGACATGGCAGAGGAAGAGTCAGCACAGGGACTCAGAGAGAGAAGGCTCAGCGATTGCCACGACCTCAGCAAATATCCTAGTAAAGTTATCTGAATGGTCTGGGCTTCCCAGCACCCTGCAGCAGCCCATGGATTTGCTTTTCTGCTGTGGGTTTTGCATGGAGAATAATTGATTAAAGGAAGGGTATTTTTTCCCAAGTGTGGCATTTTGTCCTGTGAATACAGTGCATGATGAATGTCATTGATAGAGCTGGGTTTTCAGCACATGCTTTAAAATTAGAAAAGTGATTAAAATTACTTCTGTTTACAGATAGATAAAATATATAAATATGCAATAAAAGCTGAAGTTACCCTCAGATGAAAGATATTGTGGTTTCTTTACAGACAAAACAGATAATGTTTCAAGATTAATATTAGCCTTCTCATGTAGTAGTTACAATTGAGTCCTTGAAGAATCTCTTTTTTCTGCTAACTGTTTAGGACATCATAAAATCTTGGTAATTTCGGTCTATCAAGATCATGCAATGTTTTATTAATGCATTAGTTATAATTTCTTCATACTGACATTCATCCAATGCTTTGCAGGTCTGTCATTGATTTACTTGCCTGGAGTTCCTGAAGTAATGCTTCATCATTTGGAAAATCAATAACTTATTTTGGTATGAAAGCTAAACAGCAGGAAGGTAATATTAAAATTACAGTTCAAACCAGTATTATATTTATCTGATTCTGTGGTAGCATATTTTAGCTATCTACTTTTCTACAGCTGCTGAACTACTGTCTTTATATTAACAAGATGTATTACGTGTTATTCCATCTAGAAAATGAAGTGCTGTAACATCTTTTTGTTTGTAACACCATTTTTGCTCTTATTTCTGTGAATCCAACTCAGTGTTAAGCCATATTAAATTATTAACAATACTGTTTAAATGAGAAATTATTAAAAGAAAAATAATCTTAATTAATATTTTAATTTAACATAAAAATAAAAACAAAAAGGGAGAGCATTTATTTGGAGTGTTGTTGAATCATAATCTGCAGCAATTGAAATACATTTGAATACTTAATCAAAGAAGAAATCTGTCAATAATCGTAAAATATAAGGGGAGGATATTTTGGAAACTTTAAAACCGTTACTTTTCTCAGGCACTTTTATACCATAACACATGCATAGATAAATATATGCCTATAGGACATATTTCATTTGCATGTTTTATATTAACTATTAGGATCATGTGATGTTCCTAAGCTGAACTCTCTCTGCCTCTGCAAGTGACACCTTCCTCTAGGGATAAAGGGGCAGATGCTCAGAGCATGGCCAGATATTTATTGTTAGTGTTAACATTAACACTGACTCAGCTTAACGTCCAACACTGTGCAGATTGCACATGTTAAAGAAAAGATAGCTGTTATCGGAGCACTTCCAGCCAGACATGATGTCAAAACTGAAATGCAGAGAAAGGAAAAGGGGAAATGAGTTCAGTCAAACAGCTCCTTGGGTTTCTTCATCTGCATCCTGCAGTTCAACACTCCAGACATGAAGATTGTACACCTACATCACTGTCTGAAGGCTTGTCTCTCCTTTCTTTTCTGCACATTATTCTCATCCTTCCCCAGTAGTTGCAGTCTCCTCCTGTGCACTGAGGTTCAGGGTACCAGAGGGAGATGCCCAGGGTGACCTGGACCAGCTCATGTGAGTGCTGCTGCTGCAGCATCACCCATCACCCACAGCTCCTGCAGAGCTCCTGCTGCCTAGGCTGCCTCCACGAGACCCTAGTGCTGGTGGTGGGCATTCCTTCACTCCTGCAAAGAGGAGGCAGAGCACGGTTGAGACATGGTGCCCACTGACAAATCTGTGGGCATGGCCACATGCACACTGTCTCTGGAGGAGTGCTACGCTTACCTAACACAGCATTACATGATGGAAATGTGCACGTGCCCTTTGGAACACAATGACTCTTTTTATTTTTGTCTTTTAGTGAAGCCAAAAAAATGGGCTGAAAGAATGGAAAAACTTAACTCTCAGCAAAAGTGGCAAAAAAGTGTGAAGAGAAAAATAACAAACTGTAGGTGGTCTGATTGAAAGCCTTCTAAACTAGCCAAGGACAAATGTATGACTAAAAAATTAAAATATATTTGAGGGTTTTGAATAGAATTTACAGTAAAGAACCAAATTTTAATTAATAGGAAAGTTAAGCAAGCAGAGGCTAAGCATATGTTATCAAAGGAAGATGGAGATAGAATCATACAATGGTTTAGGTTGGAAGGGACCTCCACTGGAACTAGGTAGGGACACATTCCAGGAGACAGGTTACTCAAAGCTGCATCCAACCTGGCCTTGAACCCTTCTGGGGATGGGGAATCCACGGCTTCTCTGGGCAACTTGTGCCAGTCCCTCACCTCTGAATAAAGAATTTCTTCCTGATATATACTATAAATCTACTGCCTTTCAGTTTAAAGCCGTTCACCCTTATTCTATCACTTCATGCCCTTGTAAAGTCTCTCTCCAGCTTTCTTGTTGGTCCCCTGCAAGTACTGGAAGGCTGCGATTAGGTGACCCTGAAACCTTCCTTTCTCCACACTGAACAACCCCAACTCTTGCAGCCTGTCCTTGTAGCAGAGGGCCTGATACATGCCTCAGATCATCTTTGTGGCCCTCCTCTGGGGTCTCTCCAACAGGTCCACATCTGTCTTGTGCTGGGGACCCCCGAATTGGATGCAGTGTTCCAGGTGGGGTCTCACCAGCGCAGAGGGGTAGAATCCCCCCTCGCCCTGCTGGCCACGCTGCTTTGGGTGAGCCGGGGATACAATTAGCTTTCTGGAATGCAAGCTTGCAATGCTGAGGCATATTCAGCTTCTTGTTCATCAACACCCCCAAGTCCTTTTTGGAAAGATGCCACTGTTTAGGAGTCTTGAAGGCCTGGGACAGGCAAAAAAAAAGCCAGAAAAAATTTATTTATAACAGTTGTAGTTTTGGGACATCTTGCTGAAAAGTGGACCTCTTTTGGGACAGTAAAGAAGCACAAAGCAAGAAGGTTTCCCTCTGAGCTTGTATTGATACAATGCCTTTGTAATGCTCGAAGACTGAACTTTGTTTCACTCTGATGCTTGATTTGCTATATTTGACTGTTACAGTAGTGGG
Organism: Grantiella picta; assembly: GCA_013397955.1. NCBI lineage: Eukaryota > Metazoa > Chordata > Aves > Passeriformes > Meliphagidae > Grantiella > Grantiella picta. The sequence goes on along the minus strand of VZRM01005894.1, from coordinate 222,231 downwards.
GGATTACTTTCTTACCTTGCTGAGATAAGCTGAAGCTATTGTTGCCCTGTTATCTTATCAATCATTTTGCTGTAAGTCGTTACCATCTCCACAAAGACAGCCTATGGCTTTGCCTGTTTTCTTTAAACCATTGGCCACTGTGCTGTACTCTGAACTGCAAAGCACCGTGTGTTCAAGTGGGCTTGACATCAGCCTGGCTGCCTCCTTTGAAAGGCATACCACATCTCAGATAGCTATGGTAAGCTGTGGTTATAAGATCTTTTGTTTCTGGGAGCCTGGAAAGGGGCCAGCTCACATGGCTAGGTTCTCACCTATGGGTCTGAGTAAGGGGCATAGCAGGGGCTGGTTATGGGGTCATGGCCACCCTTGGTAGAGACAGGGAATAGCAGGAGATGGGGCTGGAGATATGCTCCTGCAATGATTAGTGCCCCCAGGCCCCTGACACTGTATCACCTCTGCTGAGGCTGTGAGGGGTCATGAGCCAGAATTCTGAGGTATGATATGCTTTAAAGCAGTGTCGCTGTGCCCACATCAAGTTTATTCAGTTAATGAGTTACTTTTCTGATAACTGAGTTCCCTCTAAATGTCTCCAAATTCTCTCAAAGCCTATTCCGGAAAATGCAATTCAAGCTGTGTTTGAAGCTCACTAGCAGTGTGCAAGGTCTGTATGGCCAGTTATATCTTGGGTACCACCAGCTTGGACAAGTCACTGCTGGCGAGACACACCAGGAGCTAAGCAGAAGACCCATAATGGGATATCTGGAGTCAGCTTTGGAAATCTAACATGTATTCCCCTAACAGCACAAATAAATAGACATCTAGACTAGGCCTAAGCTGTCCAGGTAATAGAGGGATGTAAGGAAAGAGGCTGTTAAGGTTCTCTAGGTCTGCAGAGCATTGTAGCATATCTGCCTGCAGGCAACCTGGATTAAGGCTACTTACACCACCCCCAAAACCTGTTTGGGAAGATCAGAACCTCCTAGGAAACACAAGTTCCCTCGTAAGCCTGTTTACCTCTTGCGCAGTGGTCATGCGACACAGCCACAGAGGGAAAGCACATCAGACAGAGGCCAGTATTTGTACTAGTAGCATACTAGGCTAAAATCTGTACCTAGTCTGAGTGTAGAGGCATTTTGTTCTAGGCACTGAAATTCTAGCTGTCTCTGCCATGAGAAATTTATATTCTGAGAATGAGAATGATTATGAGGAAAGAAAACAGAAGTGGAGGAGGGTAGGCAAAGAATTCACATTTTAAAGGAGATAATGGCCCTGATTTTGACAGCCATTGAGAAATTCTGAGAAATTACCAAGGCTAAGAGGGGCTGAGAGTGCTAAGAAATGTTAAAAATCCAGCATACGTATTGACTTACTCAACGCTGTTAGAAAAGTAGAAAACAAGCACTGTACAGAAAAGAACCCTAGACCAGCCATAGCAGCCCCTTAATGTCCTTATGTCCTGCTCTCTTTGACATCTGTTTCCTTTTACACAGGAGATAAATTCCTCCCATACCACACAGCATTCTTAAGAAGTGTTATTACTTGCTGAAACAAGAAGTTCCCCAGAAGCACTGCATGCCACTAACTGCCAATCAGACTTTAAGAGCTTTTTAGGAGCTAATGGATAGGGTGTTTGTTGCTGTTTCGTGGAACATGATGGCTGAAGTGTCGCAGTAAGGATCTGTGTAAATAATGACCAGATGGCAATATGGCCTGTAGGCGAGACTGAGGATTGCGTGGCAGAATGGAGTAGGATTGCTGGTGGAAGCAGACCTGAAGATGAGTGAGCCTGCCAGATGCTTTCACACATATCCACACGATGCCATCCATGCCTGCACGTAAAATAGCGGCAAGTTGTTTTAAAGCTTGGAGTGTGTTTTTCACTGTTCCTCTTGAGGGTGTCTGTGTGGCGTGAGGCAGTGCTGTGTGGTAACAGCCACACTGTCAGCCAGACACTGTCAGCCTGCTCCTCTGGCATGGGACACTCCTCTGTGACTGGTTCTGCTAAGTAATGCATATTTTTGGTGGCATTCTTTGTGACATCCTACCACCTCTGTCCTGTCTGTGGCATTCTCAGGGTCATAACTCAGGCTCATGTCCTTATTGTGTGTTATACTCTTAAGTTATTTTTTTATTAACTTCTTTTACAATAAGCCATTTTCTGGATGGCAGTGCACAGATAGGATGAAATATTGGTCTTTTTATGCCAACAAAGGCCCCCATTGATACTAAAGGTCCTTGTGATATTCCTGTTTCTTAAGGTTTCTCTTTATCCATAGTCCCTCCTTTGTGTACTTTCTTACGCTTCAGCTTTTTATACGCTTTACCTTTTTCAGAACATCAAGTTCTTCAGCTACTGAATCTTTTCTTCCTATTCAATTTCCTATACTAAATATTCCTATGTTACCACATACTACTATAACTCTGCTTTCCTCTCTTAGGCTTGAAACCTCTGACACCGATCTTCGTTTGCCAATATTCAATTGCCAATATTCTGCCTGCTTCTTTAATATCCCTTTTCTGCTTATTGCTGCTCTTTTAAATGTTGTCTAAGGACATCAGTATCTAAAACATGAGTGACCAAAAATTAACTTCTTTTTGGTTTAGTGCTACAGCACATAAGCTCCCAGGTGTCTGCTGGAGCAGGAACAACTTGCTTAAGTGTGATAGAGTCTATCAAATCTTGTCCCCAGAGTCTTTGGCAGAGCTGAAGGTAAATAGATGTGGAACTAGATGCAGTTCATGGGTCGCCTGATATCTGAGATGATGGATCTATCACCTGAGGAGAACCATTCCTCATAAAAATTTCTCCCACCTCCAGAGAAGAGTAGGAATGTGTGTCTCCAGGGCACGTTATTTTCTGGGATGTTTTTGGAATAGTGTTATTTATGCCCCACCCATTGGCAAGCCTGGGAAGAAAAGGCATAATCAAAGCCTTATTTAACTTAAATACAGAGGACTCTGGTTCTGGAACACAAATCCTTCATTTGCATCTGTGCTGATGGTCGTGTACAGTGTATGGACCCAGAATGGTTACCAGTGGCATCCTTCCAGTTGTTACTGGGTAACTGTGCCTGCACTGGGGAGGGAAATGAAAGGGGGAAGTAAACACCCTCACTGCAGAAGGACCATCATTGCTGGGAGTTGCTGTAATGTATTAGCATGAAAGATAAAAGTATATGTCTCAGCCTCCATAGCTTTCTGCTGCGTGCAGTTTCAGATCTCTGCCTTGCTCAGATACCCTCTCCCACCCACCCTGCTGGGATAAGCAGCCCAGGAAAGGGAATGGCATAAGGAATGAAATGACCCCAAGGTAGAGGACTGCTTGCACATTTACACCTCAACCCCAAGCAGTTGAAAGCTTCAGGAGCTCGAGTTAGTCAGGGAGGTCCAGAAATAAGAATCCATAGCTCAGTGTGAAATTAAATTCAAAAGCTGTCATATTTCTCTGTATTTTCTTCAATGCTCTTTCAGTCTTCCCTGGAGTTGTGTAAAGGCATGTAAATCTTTCTGATGCTTTCATTTCCGACAAAGAATAGTCTTCTAAAGAAAATTGAGTAAGTCATGTGTAGGAGAAAATTTTACAAAATGAGATAAAGGTGTAATAAGCTGTTTATCGCTCATTCTGAGAGCTTTTTGATGTTTGGGGTATTTATTTTTCAGAAAGTACAAATATATACTTGGAAGAATCTCTTATTGTTCTATTTCATGGATATAAATTAGTTTCTCCATCAAATTTTTACTACTATATCATTTTTCTGTGTATCTTTATAATTTAGTATTTGTTTTCAATCACTAATGAATAAGCTGTCATTACAAAAAAAATTGAGGGGTTGGGTGTTACAGTATTCCCAAGATCTGTGGGACTGGGAACAGCACAAATTTTTAGTCAATGACCTGCAGCGTGTCTAGGAGTGGATGTCAACACAAAGAGTTGTCATTTGGGCTGCGCGCACATCATAAACGTTGTTCTCCTAAGTGCATATCAGGAGATCTGCAATGCGATTTTTTATCTAACATCAACATGATTTTTATCTAACAAAAACATATTCTTTTGGTCTGCAAGGGCTTTGACTCTCTGTACCAGACACAAAGAGAGAGATCACTAAATGAATGACTGTATTCTGTTCTCATTTAAAGCACCTTGCCACTATTAATTCTAATGGAAATGGTACAAATCTATGTATGCTTACACCATGCATAGGGGACGGTGCCTGTGTGCCTAATCCTAATCCTAATCCTAATCAATCACCTTTTCTTTGTAAATGTTGATTTATATCCATTCCTTTTCTTATAGGTCATTGTCTCATGCTGCCTCTGGACAGAGCTGTCCTTGTCCTGGAAGACAAAGATGTAACACACAATAGTGGCTGTGGAGCAAAATAATTTGCAGCATTTCTATTTATTTTCAGACTTTGGAGTTCCGTATGAAAATTTAATTCTGTTGGGTTTGCACTTTTAAATCAATGTACAATTTTCACTTAATTTTCTCAGTCACTTTATGAAACAGCAAATGAAGTGTTCTTATTCTCAGCTATTAATTTGATTATGGTCCAGAAATGATGGGCTGTGCATTCTGGCTCTGAACTGCTGGTCAAAACTTCAGCATGAAGACACTGAAGCCAACAGACATTTTCCTGTTGACTAGGGCCCACACTATCTGACTTCAGCACCTGACACTTTGAAACCTACTTATGCAGAAATTATATTTTGTCAGTGGCATTACCCTGGATGTCCTGTGAAACAGGATTTTGAAGGGCAGGGAAAGATGTAGAAAAGACTGAAAAAGGTGTGATGCTCTTTGTGATACCTTCCTTCGATAGGAAGCAGATTTCCAAGAGCTCTGGACAATTAGAAATATTATTGAAAGAGTATTTTCTCCTAAGAAATATCATCCATAATGTATGCATACAACAGTTTATAGATGAGCTTTGGAAACAAAATCTGCCTTATTTTGAGTGTCATTTGGTGATTTCAACATCTGCTTTGTATTTATATGTTTACAAGTGTTGTTTTTGCAGTCTCAGTTAAAATAGCTATGTTACTGAATTACTGTGTATACATCTCACATCTTTTGCTTTTTCTCTTGGTTTCCTTTCACTGTGTCTAGTCGGTGGGTTGCCTTCAGATGAATCTGAAAACACCAACTGTTGTGTCACTAGAAAATAGATCGTGTCACCTTAGACTAGTTTATTAAGATCTCCATAAGCAGAAATTTTCTATGTGAACAATTTGTAATCATTCTTTTAAAGTTCTAGATAGTGCTGTATCTCTGTATAGACTTGTTTGCTTGAAATTATTTATGTGGGGTTTTTTTTTCTGATTTTCTTTTTCAGCCATTTAAAGAGAAGAAATTAAAAAATATGTTGCATGTTTTGGAACTGAATATGACAGACCTTATGCCTCTTGCTCTAAGAAGATTTTCAGCATATTCTTGCAGTTTTCAAGAGATGTGTGTATGGTAAGAAAGTGGACTATAATAACAGATCCCAGAGGTGCATGAGGTAAGACAGCTACCTACCACTATAGCTCTGAAGACACCCATGATTTAATTTTGGACAATTTCTGTGACCTATTGTTGTTGTCCTAACTAATGGTCATGCTGACAGTGGCTGATATTTTTACAGGCTTTTTTGGTGAGTTTTCTGTTGAACCTTGGTTATTGTCCTATCAGTTAAGGTCCTTTAATGTATGGTCCAGCTTAAAATAGTGTGGCTTAAAATAGTTTGTTTGATATGAATTCTTCCTGTTGCAAGAATGGAGAACTGGGCATGATTCCCTAGCAGAGAAGCAAAAGAAATGACACAGTGCCTTGATAGTTGTTGTGGAATGCAACATGTTTCTAGGTATAACCCTGTGGCCACTTGCTAGAGATAAGAGAGCTGAGAAGCTTTCCTCACAAATGCTGTGCTGTGGGTCACATGAGGCTGCAAAGATAAAGCATCTGCAGGTACTCCTTATACAAGGCTCTATTCCTTCTCTTTTTCTTCCCCAGGAGAGCTGGAGAAATACACCGCATTCTCTATTTCATCAAATACTGTAGTCTCATCAATATCCTCTGCAAGTATCTTCATATGGCAGGGATGAGGCCCCCACTCACAAAATGAGGACCAGGGTATTTTTGTAGATTAGATCTGTTTCAGAGAGGGGGAAGGGGTGTGCCGACCCACTCAGCTGACTATTTTTAGATGTCATGAATAATTACAGGATGTAGGGGGAAGCATATCTCAAGAGATCATCCACAGGAGTGAATTAATAGCAGAAGTGCTATAAATATACAGGATGACTCGAGTGAGAGTTGCTGCTTTAGTGGATGGACTGTGGAGAATTGCAGCAGGGAGATGTGTGTGTGAGTGTGTGTGGCAAAGCAACAGGAGTTTTCATGAGCATATTGTCTCAAAGACAAACTCAGAAGGACTTATTGGTAGAAAATATCTCTTGAAGGGTGTTGGGTTTTTTGACCCCTTTCCTATAGCATATATTCTTACTCTTGTGTTCTGCTTTTCCTTGACTTTTGTGTTGCTTATCTTTTCCACTATGTGTGGAGTGTCTCCTTTATCACAGTCATTCATTAATCTTTTGTGTCTTTCATCAAGAAAGGAACGCAAAGGCAAATGGATCCTTTAGGATCTTTCAGTACTAGTCTGATATAAGTGGCCTGATAAAGGAGCTTGAAACCAAAGAGAAAATTCTCCCAGCTCTTTCCTGGAGTTGTTGCGCTTTCTGAAGAAATGCTTCAGTGTTTGACTGAAATGAAGTAGCATCTGGGGCAGAATGAAGCCAAAAACCTGCCACAGTGAGAAGGAACAGGGCGATTTCTGGGTATCAAAGGCCATGTTATTGGTGCTGTGCAGAACTTCTTCCAGCACTGCCGCAACAGACACCACCACAGGAGCCCTGCTTCCTGTGAAATAAAGTGCAGCCATTGGACATTTGGCATTAGTTATGTACTGGTTTGGTGCGAGTAGTCAGTGCCTTGGTATGCCAAGGTGTATGCCATGTTCCTTTTCTGTGTAATAGGACTATTCTTTCAGTCTGGGGCCTCACGAAATTTTTACAGTGGGAGTTACTGAGTAGTGCATCTCTGCATATTGATACAAAACCTATGGATACCCTTTGACAAGAAACATATCTTTATGTATTGAAAAGATTTACCTTTTCTTATTTTCAAGTCTGTTTGATTATCTTGAAAGATGTCCTAATGTTCATGCTATGTTTATGTCCTATTGTTAGGACGTCCTAACTGGTCTATGACACCAAGAAGTTTGAAAGGTCTGAACTGCTTTCGTGGTTGCAAGTGGAAGACTTGTACTCAGAAACACCTATGGCACTGAAATGTTTTCATTCCTTCTGGGGCAGCGGATTGTGTTTTATTTCTGCAACTTATGAATCACTTTACTGAGCACTCAGGTAGGGGAAAGGGGCTGGTAATTCCCACCTGAGCAATGCAGAAACAAATGGGATTTTGGACACATGTCATTGCTTGGGTTCTCTGCTGTTCAGAAATATCTGCCTACTGAGACTTCTGCTTCCCAGAGTTTGCAAAACACATTTTTATGCAGAACACCTCAGACTGACCAGGCAACAGAGGCTAAATAAGCCTTAACTGTGAAGTTTGTTCAAATTACTGCTTGTCTACAGTGAATCAGAGGTGGTTCCTGTTTAATTGTTAATCTGAGAACAAAATTAGCTGTTGTTCTACAAACTAATGCTTTATTCACTCAAAGTATTTTGTAAATTGTGGTGAACAGTGGAAAGGTGCCAAGGTGTTTGTATTTGGGACATATTTTATTTTCTCGTTGTGATTTCCTAGATGAAGGTTTGGTTCCTATTGTGTCTAAAATAAAAGCACATGCAGTTCCACTGAGCCTTTTTAGTTTTATTTTAAAAAGACCAATGTGTTAGTATGCAAGTTGGCTGAGGTGTTATGGCAGAAGTTTTCATTACAATGTGATGCAAAAAATTGATTTACCTCAACTCCCCTAATACAGTTTTTAAACAAACAACATCAAACTGCCACAATCAAGGTTAAACATCTAATGCATCTTTGACAATTACAAGAAATGCTGTAAAAATAACTAAGTTTAAGCACAACACAATTGGTGGCCTGGCGCAGTGCCCTTGCAGGGAGCACTTCGTGCTGCTGTGGGAGAGGGAAGATTTTTACTTCTTGGGTTCATTGCATCCTGCTGGGATTGTGGAGAGGAAGTGTAAAGGGTAGCCCTGAGATTTTTGGGGTGGAATAACATAGCAGCCACGTTGCTGGGGCACCTTTCTTGGGCACTTTGTGAGGATATAGCCAGGGCTGGCTCTGAAGGGGCTGCCAGCCCAGCCCTCCATGCCTCATTGTGCTGGGAGAGCCAGAGGCATCTTCAGACACAGTCCAACAGGTATCAAATCTGACAGCATAACCTACATAAAGGGTGTGATAGACAAAAAGCAATCAGCCAAGCAAATCTGTGTTAAGGCTAACTTTCAAGTTCTCTGCTTTGTACTAGTCTCTCTTTAATTCTGCGTACAACTAGCACAGTCAAAATGCAGCCTGAGAGAGAAGCCTGTGTGGACATGCAAAATTACCACGTTGCTCATTGTTGTGATCCTTGGCACAGGAAGAAATCTTGTCTGAAAAAGAATATATATTCATTTTTTGTTATCAGGAGCTGTTTGATCACCAATTTTAAACAGCTTAAAGCATAAAAGAAGATAAAAATCAGCAGTCATAAGGCTGTGAAAAGAAAGTACGATGGATTTTGTCAGTTTCTCTGACATGCAAGTTTTCAGGTTATGAAATACCTTTGTTATATTTTTGAGAAATAAATTTTGCTCTTGCAGTGGGTGTGCAGAATGTGATTACTTTGGAGCCAGACAGTAAAAAGGCAATCTGAGGTGCCAACTGATAATAACTTTCAGGCAGAATGCAATTAAAACTGAGTGCCTTGATTCCTGGTAAGGTGTCTGAAATGAATATTTAAGGAATTTGACTTCAGGATGACCCGCAGTTGTTACAGGTTGACCCATTGTCCTGTAGTCAACTCTTAACACAGACGGGTTGGAGTAGCTCTCAAAAGGTCTTCAAGTGACAGGGGATAGTGGAAGGAGTAGTGAGAAGCAGTACAAACTCCTAAGTTCCATAAATACTGTTTGGAGTGCTCTTCATGGCTAGCAAGCAAATATTTAACAGGAAACCTCAATGGCTCTGTTCATGGAGTCCTGGCAAGAAGAATTTCCTTTCATATTCTTTAAGCTGATCTGGCTCACACATAAATGAAGCCCCCAGGAAGCTTCCTTCCTTCTGTTTTGGGATTTCCACTGGAGAAAATTGTAATTAATGTGATCTAAAGCAGCTACACGTGCAACTGCAGCCTCCCAGCCCTTGGAGTGAAGTGGAGTTGTGATATCTGGGCACTGTTATCTCTGGGATGTGTTTGCACTAGCATGAGGCCATGCCATTCTGAAGTCACTCCTATTTCACTGTCCTGTTTTCAGCTAGGATAGAGTTAATTTATGCTCAGCAGCTGTTTCACTGCTGTGTTTTGTATTCAGAAAGGGAATAGTGTTGGTACCACACTGTTGTTTTGGCTTTTTCCAAGTCGTCAAGGACTTTTTTCTTCTCTCATGCTCTGCCAGTGAGGTGGGATGAAAAAATAAAACCAAACTGGGAGGGAGCCCAGCTGGGACAGGTGACCCGAATTTACCAAAGGGATGTTCTACACCACAGAAAGTCATGCCCAGTATGTAAACTGGGGAGAATTACAGGGAAGGGGGGTCTGTCTGGGTTCAGGTTAGGGGGGCTTGGCACTGGTCAGTGAGTGGTCAGCAATTGCATTGTGCACCACTTATTTTTTTCCTTTTCATTATCATTCTTGTTATCATTTACCATTATCACTGTATTTTACTTTATTTTTGATCATAGAACTGTTCTTATCTCAACATACAAGTTTTACTTTGATTCTCCATCCCTTCCACTGGGGTGGGAGTGGGTAGAGAGGGGGTTTGTGTAAGTGGCTGTACGGTGCTTTCTTTTCCATCTGGGATTAAACCACAACAATCCTTTTTGATATCCAATATTGGACACAAAGTGTTGAGATAACAACAGGCCTGACCAGAGTATGTTGAATCAAACTTGGTATAAACATTCATTGTATTGGTCTAGCAGTTGTAAGTTGCAATGCAGACACATTTACTCTCATATTTGTTTTGTCTTTCTTATACTGGAAGTACCTTACTTGCTGTTTGTGTTCTCTGTGGTTTTTCGTAGGATGAGCTTATGATGTGACAATGGCTTTGGTCAGGACACCGGCCTGGTGTCTGTGATCATTATTGCAGGCACCTCTATATTTTGGGAGTAATCTACTGGGAATGATTAATAATCATATTTTTGTTTTTTTCTTCTCAGAGGAACAATCTGTGGCAGAGATATCTTTCTACCCTTTTTTCCTCCTTGTTTCTTCCCTTGTCCTCCAGGCTGAGTACAGTAGCTGAGAATTTTAAAGATTATGAATATTTTTTGACTACCCTTGAAACCAACCTGGTGCTTTTGTTAGGAGCCAGCATGGTGTTGCATATGGTTCGGGTCTTGTTTAAAGTCAGAAAAATAATTCAGAATATTAACCAGAAATCTGCCAAAAGGTTGGATAGTTTGGAATGGAGAGGGATTGTATGAGCAGGTAGCTGGTGCACGGACACCTCCCATGTGTTTGCACTGAGGGAAAGAAATATGAGAGAGAAAATCAAATATTTTGACCTGGACAATTTGCTTCTCCCCACAGATCCAGATGACATATCAATGTCTTCTTTATCAATGCCAATTTCTTTGTGGAAGACATTTATTCAGAGTGCACCAACAGCACATGCTGACCCCTTGGCAACATTTCTTTGGAAAGGTAATGCACCACCCACAGTGGGTGACGTGATTTGGCAGCTCTTAGAATACAAAGACAGTATTCCTTCCTCCATCATTTCAGCTGTGGAGAAACTGACAGATAAACTAGCAGATAAATTGACTCAGGAGTTCCAGCAATTCAGAGATAATATGCCCTACTCCCCACCTGTACAAGCATGTATTTCAACAGCTGACAGTAGGTGTCCTTTTGCTCAACAGAGACAATATAAAAGGTACACATGCAGGGCATCCTGTGGTTTTACTTGTGGGACCATGAAGAGATTATGGGGAAGTGGGATGAACAACCTACCTTGAACTTAGATGCACAGGTGTGGGAATTGCAAGGAAAAACAGCCACAAACAGGGGTTTATCCAGGAGAGTTGCCGCTCTGGTCTCCAGTGTACAGTTTTCAAGGGAGAGGGAAGCTTTTGAGACTGAGAAAGATGAAGGCATATTGCTCTCGCAGAACAAAAACCAAATCAAACCAAACCAAACAAAGCCCCCAGACACAGTAATCAGATTGTTAGCGCAGGATATCTGTTCTCCTCCTACTTATTTTGTAGAAAGTATAAGGAGGTTTTATTTTATGAAAGTATATTGAATAAGTAATAAAATAGCAATTGTCCTGTTAACAACTGTTCAAGGTCACTTGACACGGAGGTAGTATATCACTTGATGGAGTGAAGTTATGTAGCATATTCTAGCAGTATCTTGCAAAAGCAAAACCATGGAAGCTTTTCTCCATATCTATTCTAGCTCCTACTTCTAGTTGTATTATTTTGGTTAACTGGTTGGGCATGGCATCCAGCCACTTCTAATTCTCTTTGAGCAGCCCCGTCTTAGTCAAATGCTTATGGGGAATAGCGAAGATGGATGCAATGTAATGATTAAATTTTGATTGCTGATTTTGAGAAGAATCAAATCTTGTGCTTCTGGCCATGATTTCACAGAAATGCCAAACAGGTTAGGCCAGAATGTCTGGCTGGAGAAATTAGGCTTATCTTTCATTTTGCTGCAGTTTCTAAGAGCAAGACTCTTCGGTTACTTTCAATACACATCCAGTCATTTGGGCAAATTTCCATCTCCTGATTCTTTGACCTCATGTAATTTGCAACCATACAGCAGGGCTTTGAAGGCCCATCCACCATGAAAAGGGTCCTAACATTTTAATCTTGTAGATGAATAAATACAGATCTGTAAACTAGGTCTGTATCCTTCTGCTGACTCTTAGGAACTACCAAGTATATAAATACAAATTCAGTACTTCTCTTCAAGCAATTCTTAGCCCTGTTGTGGCAGAAAAGATCCTGAGACCTCCTTGCTGAATTTGTGCCCCGCCACAGTGGGCACTTAGCTGAGGTGATTGTTTTGGGAGGGCAGTCTTTTGGAGGGACATGCGCACATGTATGGACACACACCTGTCCTAAGAGCTGGTCAACAAGCTTCCCTGTAGGGCTTATCTCTAAACCACTCATGGTAGGACAATCTCAATTGAAGATGCATCTACCTTAGGTACCTCAGATAACTGCAAAAAATTATCTGGGTCATAATAACGCTTCTTTTTTCCCTTGCTCTAAAAAATGCAAAATGTGTTTTTCTGAGGTATTGAAAATCCTAACTTAAATTACACAAAATACAGACTCTAGTTTAGGTGCTGGGCAATGGCTTCCACTCCTGCTTCTCACTGATGACCACTTCATCTGGCAGAAGAGCAGGAGATTTTTAGAAATAGGCAGGTAGCAAAGCAAACAGGGTTGCCAGGACACAGCTACCCTTCTGCGATTTGCAAACACATAGTGATATGTACCTCTGTCCTCTTGGCATATGGCCTCATTCAGTTTTCAAGGACAAAGTTAAAATTGTGTCAAGATGTAGTGTATATACACACATAATTTTAGGTAAAGTATGCTATGGGAATGTTACAGTTCAAACAATAATGCTTTGTAGAGACAGGAGGTTTTCAGCTCATATGAAGTCTAACAGAAATCCAAACAACCTTAATAATTTCTTGTAGTTATGCTTAATAGTTCATGCAATAATTCTTAATTACTGATTTTAATGGCTTTTCCTTTTCTTTTTTTTTTTCTTTTTTATGCAGTGAGTCATATTGTAAGATAGAAAAGGCAAAGTTGCTCCAAAATATTCTGAAATAAATATAAGGCATAACTCTCAGTCATTAGCAACTACTTTTTTTCTTGAGTGATTCAACATCCCCTGAACAACTGTGACTACATAAACCACTGCTCTGAAACTGGTCCCTCTGGAGTGATCTTCCTTCATTTATGGAGCTCCTTTTTCTAGAGAGGAGAACAGAATAGATGGATGTCAGGATTATTTACAAGCAGTCTAATCTCTCTAACAGCTCTCACAAACCATTCATCTGGTTCAGAATATAAAGGATACTCAATTATTCAATGAAAAGGTTAAGCTCTCAGTGATTATGCATAGTCAGTAATGAAATGTACTTCCCCTGGGTATTTTTTAAAAGGATACAGGCTGACAGATGTTTACCACATCCTTTCTGGCAATGTTTTCTGAGGTTTTAGTTTGCGACACTGTTTATGCTTATTTTCAAAATGCAGTTTGTTGGCTTTAATGCTTTATTGAAGTTGTAACTGGGTGACAGTGAAGTAAGTCAGCCACAAAAATCCATGTGCATCCAAGCTAAGGCAATGCTACTCCTATAATTTCTGTGTAAATGTGAATATTCTGCTGCATAAGAAGGGTCAGAGGACAGCCCACCTAACTCTGCTGGCTTCACACTTTCATTCTTCCTTGCATCTATCCATCCCTTTTCTTTCAATATAATAGTTTTCTTGCTAAGTATTTTGCATATAACCATAAATTATGATGCATGTGTAGGCACTTGTAACTGTACCACTGGTGACATATTTGGCTATGGTGCTTGGATGTGAGCTGCCTTTTGTCTTCAGTAATGGCTGAAGGTTTGTTCTGTTATTAAAATCTCATTGATTAAACAGCGGGACTCCAAATTGATGAATGTCTCAGCTAAAGACATCCTCTATTTTTAACCAAAATTATTTCCATCAACATCTTGCCTTGAGTATCAATACTTTTGATGAATAAATACTAACATATCGTACTATCTCAGTGTGAAGAGGCCACACAGATGTTTCACTGCCAGACTGAGCTTCATGCACACCATCCATGGCATGGAGGTGTCTGCTGGAGAAAAGCATGATGTCCTAGTGCCCTCATTGCCAGAAGCAGGGGACACAAAGAAAACTAATTCAGCGTGTCACAGCACTGCTGTGGGGTCTCTGCCAGGAGCAACAGTGATGTGCAAAGCTTGATCCCTCGAGCAGTGTCGTTTCAACCATTTGCATCCAGAGGCCTTGCCTGTGGGCTTTTCTCCAGGCTGCAAGGCTGTATCAAGCACCTCCTGATTCATGTTTGGGTTGCTGAGGGCATTAACACCACCGTGGAAATCATCTGAGTGAAAAGAAGGTGGCAAAGGGTTATTTTTAATGCAAAAGTTTTCCAGAGACAGTGCCTAGAGATCTTGACTATGATTCACACCTCCCCTCTGAATCAGAAGGCCATCATTTAAGCAGGAGGTGGCCTTGGCCAGATGTGCCCAAGGGTTTTGAATAAACCTCATGGATAAAGAAAGGTTTCAAGCCAGAAGCAAAAGGTTAAAATTAATACCTTCACTGAAATGTAGATCATTCAGGGATAGGAAGGACAGATTTCAAGAATACACCAGTTCTCATAACAGTTAAATATTTATTCCCTGTATCTGATTTGTCTCTTTAAAGGCACAGAGAAGAAGAGTGTGCAAAAAAAAATAAGTTCTAAGTTCAGGTAAATTCTTCATAGGCAGAGGGTTGAGGTTTTCTGGTGCTGATATGGAGTATAGATACATATAATTATGGTTTTATTTCTTCTTATTGATCTTTAAAACTTTTGTTAATTGTCTGTATTTTGACCATGTATGTGTCTTTACTACTGAGGTTTGCGTTAATGCTTGTTTCTAAGTGATGGGGCTACCTGTCTACTTTCCAGTGCTCTTATTTCTTTTTTTCCCCATAAAAAGAAATACAGCATTCCTCCATTAGCTGCACAGAAGTTGTCAATGGACAGATCCCCTGTGCTGCAAGTATTTTAGGATAACTAGCATTATCCAGAAGTACCTTGGCCTACAACAGGACAATGAACAGTGTGGCCAAAGCCTAAGGGCTCCACAGTTCTGAAAATAAGACCTTGCTCTCTCTCTCTCTGCTCTCCTGAGCTCTCATGGACTGAGAGCAAATCTGTATTATTGTGTCTTATTACAAGGGTATACAGGGCCAATCAGAGCCTGGAGTACGTGGGAATGGAGGTGAGACCCCTTAGTGCTCACAGAAATCCATACAAGGAAGAAAAAAAACCCATGTATAATGAATTCAAGCTAACCCCTAGACTATGTGTTGGAAATTTGAAGAGTTCAAGGAGACTTTTTGGCGTGCCTTCATTTAAGTAATGCCTCTTGCTGTGTTAACATTTGCAAGTATTTGCTCTGAGGACTGGTCACAAAAGTCCTTGGTGTCATCTGTTGCAGACTAAGAAACCAGGTTTTTTAATTCTCATTAAACTCCCATACAAAGAGAAAACAGTTGAATTAGACAATCAAGTCAAAATGCTGATTGTTTTTCTTATTTCCTGTGGAATCTTTCAGAGGGAAAATGTCTTTCTCATGGTGTTTCAAGCATATTTGTTGTGGAGGGAAGAACGTACTATGTGTGGTTGGATTCTTATTCTCCTCTTGTATCCTTGCCATCACTTAATATTTATGTTGCAGTAATGCCCACACACTCCAAGCAAACCGAGGATGCCATTGCAACAGGAAAAAACAGGGCCCCAAAATTTGGCCTGAAAGACTGGTGAACCAGTTTGCTTTTTTCCATCTTATAGAAAAATAGGTTTTTGAGAACTCAGATGACAAAGGCAGCAGGGTGGACTGTTTGTAGACAAAGGCCTTCCAGTGCCTTGTGCCTTAGCTGTGGGACAGTAAGGAAGGCCAGAATACAACTACAACTTCCTATAGATCTACAGCCAATATAAATGCCCAGATATTGTAATAAGTATGTAATGAGCACATACCTAGGAGGAGAGATAAACTGAGAGAGGTATTTAAATTCGTGTTATTGTTTGGGGGGGTTTTTCCATGAAAATGATAAAATATGAAATTGGACTCCATTTTACAATAAGGCTGAGGTCAAAGGAATTATGTTGTTGCAACACAGCAGGATGTGGTTCACAGGAAAAGTAGGAAATCTCTGGAAATAGAGGGAGTTCTACATGAGAAAGAGAAAGATGAGTTATGTGTCTGAAATTCACCATGATCTTACTCTTTCTTTAATTGATGACATGCTACACCATCTCAGTTTTGGGGAAACATACAGATGGGTGTTTACACATAACCAGTGCTGCTGCATGAGAGGTTGAAACAGCCTCGCAACTGCAGCAGTGGAAAGCACCATCATAATGCAGCAAATTAAAGATGAGAGGCAGTTGTTTTCCAAGTGGAACCTGAAATGACCAAAAGAAGAAGTTGATAGCTTCCTTTAGCTTGCAGCATATTGGAAAGCAGCAGAACTCCCTTAAATAGATATTGCAAGCTGGCAGTGGAAGACTTACTGAAATAAGCAAGAAAAAGATTTGAGGGTAAAAAAAAAAGCTAATCCAGTCAAAGTTTATTGAAAGACTGGAGTGTTGCATCATCACATATCACGGTGTATAAAAATGAAGAACAACATGCTAGAGAACGAAGCAGTGCTCAGCTGGAAACTCTGTTTGCAGTTCATGCACACCAGCTGCACCTTCACAGATATAATAATCCTGTGTCGTGACTCAGATTCCAGATTTGAAAGGGCAAGGATCAACTTTGAGGTATCACTAATAAATTACTAGCTCAAGCTTTCACCTAGGGGTTTAAGAAAATTAAACTAAACTACTTGCTGCCTAGCTAATTAATTTTCCCCATTTACAAAGGCCCCGCTCAGTTATTTTAGCAGTGTCTTTTTTTCTCCAGCTATTTAATTTTTTTCTTAAAACTCCTTGTAGCACCAACTCCCTTTCTCTATTAAGTCTTCTGAAGACTTCTAAATATATTTTATTTCTGTTTGGTTGGTTTTGATTTTTTTCTTTTTGTTTTTAGCCTCTGGGCTTTAAGGCCAAGCAGCTTTTCCCCAGGCAGGGGAACACTTAATGCAGGGCACATGTGTGCATCCCCTGGTGGCGCAGGTATCTAACCACGGCATCTGGAAGCTTCCCACTGCTCCTAAGGTACCTGCACGCTTTTCCTTTGTTAGAAGTGCATCCTGACCCAGCTCAGCAGCTTCTGAAAAATAAACAAGCTTTTGGTCTGGCTTTTGGTTTCTTTCAGCTGTCTCTCTCTCTCTCTGCCAGCTGTGGACAGAGGTTCTCTCCTACAGGGCAAACTGGTGGGGAGAGGAGGAGGGCGTGAGAGAATGAGCTCTTTTCTCTTTTAGCCCCACATAGGTCTTTTTCTGGCTGGAAATTTATGGAGGTTTACAGAGTCTGAAATATTTTAAAAGTTTGAACATTTTTTGAACATTTCTTCTTCCTTTGATAATTCAACTTATGTGAATCATGTTAGTTCAGAATGCAAGGTCATATGAGCCAGGATTTTCAGGCAAAGATAAGGAAACTTCAGACAAAGCATCTGTGCACAGCCTGGGGTAGCAGAAACTCCCATCTAGTCGCTTTGCCTCAGATTAAATCTTTACAAAACAAACTTTGCAAACATGCATGCAACCGCAGCCTTACTACCAGTTTGGCTACAAACCTTCTCTATTCCCAGGAGCATTAGCAGAGGAAGTTTCCCTGGGACCAAGAGACGAGGCTGTGCTGCAAAATAAGTGCAAGGAAAGCAGAGGTGGTAGGGGTGGAAATACAGGGGTATGTCCCAACTTTTAAGAGGAAACAGAAAATTAGGACCTCCAGGATTGTTACTTTTCACAGAGCCCGGGAGAGTTGGACTTTGTTTAAAAACATGTTAAATTTTAAAAAGGGACTTGTTTGGTTGGAGTGGCTAACCCTGAAGCCCCATTTTGCTAGACCACAAATGGCTGGGATGCCAGTTATTTTATGGCTGCCTGAGGCAAATCTGTTGCTATCTAATTTCACAGTAGTGGTGCCACAACAGTTCAAGGGCTGTCCAACTTTTCCTTGTATTCAGATTTCATCAGTGGTAGAGCAGCAACTTAGTGAATATATTNTGGCTTAGCTAGAGAACTGCCCCCCCAAAAAAAAAAAGTGCCATGAGTTAAAAGCATGTGGTTTATCTATGTCACTGAATCTATCAGGAGAATTGGGACAGGGCGGTTAAGAAGTCCAGGCTGGTGTTTCTTAAAAAGCCAGAAACAGAAGAATATCCAGCCCTATTTTAAGATAAAGAGTTAGAGGGGCTGCCTGGAGGAGAAACTTTCTTTTCAAGTTGTTGACATGTTAACGGGGAGGTAACTGTAACACAGTGACTTCTCCAGGGATATTTACTCTGACTTCAAGTCAGTGAGGCTGTTACTGTCGTAGTCTTCATTAAGTGTGAGCTTGGGGGCATTTCAGTGCTACCACCCTCTGCAATTGTACTGAAGTTCTGCCTGTTAATAATGCGTTTTTTGGTAAAAGTCTTAGCCCCGTCAGTCAGGTTATTATAAGGTTTTTATAGATTTAGCTTTTTTAAGAAAATCACAGTTTTAACCCATACAGTTACTTGGAATCCAGTCAGAGTACATGTGAAATGTTAAAGAAAGGCAGGAAAATAAAAGCAAGAAAACATCTGTCATGCTTTTCAAACCCCACAAATTTTAAAGCTGATCTCTGAGTTATTCTGGGCATGACTCATGATTTCTGTATGTCTGGGGTTAGCTATAGCACATCTTGATTTACTGCTTTCTCTAATCTGTATATGTACACTAGGCTATATCTAGGCCATCTGGCTAACATCAGGGTGGGAAGAGTACCCATGACTATATAATTTTGTGGGTCTGTGCTGTGCTCCTCCTTGTGCTCCCTGGACTATAAGAGATCAGCATTTTGCATGGAAATACAGATCACCTCACAAGCGCCCAAATTAAAATAAGAGCAAGGATATTTCCTACTAATGCATCCTCTTGCAAGTGAACATGTGGGATAGAATGGAACTGTGTGCACCTGGTTGCACTCGTGAAGCTCAGGAACTGTTTTGTGGAAATCTCCATGGCGTCAGGTAGACTCATTTCCTTGCCTGTCAGTATTTTCCCCTGGTTTGTGCCAGCCGAGGCTCAACATCTTCCCTGGGACAGGAGCTCTGCCTCTCTGGTGGCTTTCTTCTCCGCTCCCCACTAGTCCATGTGGCAGGTAAACTTGGCTGACCTTTGGGTAGCCAGCATGTCTGTAAAAACACAGTAACTCCTTCTGGGACGGCTGCACCAGGAAGGAGGCTGAAGATGGGAACTGGGCGCTAACTGCATCCTGCCTGCACATTGTTGTGATGCTAGCCTGTTCTTCTCTTGCGTAGAGTGCAAAGCACTCCAGTTTTCCCTGGGTAAAAAGTCACTACTTAAACATTAGCTATGGTCCCCTGGAAGCTGTTTCTGGGGAAAAAGAATTACAAAAACCCTTTATAAACATTATCATCTGCTGATCTCAGAAGTCAGGTCCATTGTAAGAGCAGATATTTCCCACAGTCCTGAGAGCATCCCACAGCACCTGGATGCAAGGAGCACACCCCACTGTCCCACACTGTGCTGAGGATGGAGTCGTCCATTGGAATGCCTGATGTTTGATCACCTGAGATGAAGTGAGACAAAAATAATGCTGCATGCTCTGTCCCATGTATCACACAGCAGCCTGCCGTGGCTGCTGCTTGTGCTGGCTGTGAACACCTGCTGTGGCACGGCCTGGGGCTGTGTGACAATGATAAAAGCAGGATACTGGCTTGGTCTTTGGGTGACACCAGACTCATCTTTAGGAGCCACAGCAGGGCAAAATGTCTGTTTGGTGTTCTGGGACTGGAGAAGAAAATGGCTTAGGATAACAAACTGCTTTTTTTAGAAGGAGTCAAGCTTTAATATAGATATGTCAATAAAGTATGGAAAGTCTTCAACTCCAGCTAATTATTAAACAAAAAAGTTTCTCTTGATGATTGAGTACCTTAACAGATAGTCATGTGTTTTGGGGATTCTTTGGTGGAGTGGAAGTTCCTAAAATAAAGGTGTAATTTCACGAGACAGGCAATAGAGAGAGGCAGAGACCTCTGTGGACCTCTAGTGTGTACTGAGATCAAGAAGAAATATGAAGAGCTGGTACCCCTTTGGATGGAGGCTGAGTGAGGGGAGAGTAGGTTCCCTTATACCTACAGCAGCAGCCCCAGGGGGGGTCCAACAAAACAGTTGATGGCAGAGCTCCAGTGTCAGCACTCAGTATTTTCTGTCCAAGCAGGTTATTGGCTGACTCCGTCTAACACAGGCACTAACCAGGTATGTTTTATTCACCTTCTACAAGGGCCTCAGCATTCAATGTAATTTTTCTGTCCTTCATAAAGAATTACTCTTGAATTTCAGAGCCGGTGTACAGATTGTGACCTAGTGGGGTTTTTATTCTCTAATGTTCCTTACAATTCCTGCTGAGAAAAGCTTTTGCTTTGGAGGCACATAATAGTGTATTGCAAAGCCCCGTTCTCCCAGGCACACAAAACAGCCACCTGGCATCAGTGGAAACATCAAGAACAAGAGTAAGATGTGTCTTGGGATTTGTGAGAGCTGGAGAGAGGCCAGCTGTGGACAGAGGGACTGTGTGAACTTGAACATCAACCCACGTTCTTATTTTATTTTTTTTCTTTTCTTCTTTTTTCAGTGGTTTTTAAGGAAATGTGGGCTGAGGCTTCAAAATACAGCAGAAGATGCACTTTGGTCTGAAGTACAAGGGTCTTGAGAATAACTGAGTAGGTTGAATATATTATGAAGTGCTACTTTTTTTTTTGTGTACTGTATTTCAGTGAGCTACAAGAAAGAATAAAATATGTAATTTCAACCAAGACAAAAGGTGAATAAAACATTGTTCACAGATTCAGATGGTCAGGGTAGAAAGTACTGGACAAAGCATTTTGAAGAAGGGAGAAGGAGTGAAAAATGTGCAAGGTTTCAAACACAGAGAAAATTTTTCAAGGCTTCTGGAAAAACACCAGTTTGACATTTAATAACAAAGAACTTTCAGGTCAGATTTCTCTGAAGGAGGCAGAAAGCCAACCACTGGATAGCTGTTCCTGGATGTTAGGTCCCCTGTGTATCCTGGAAAACATGGCTTTGTTTATTCGTACAAATAGAAGGATTTTTTAGTGCCCAAATATACCCACGTCCTTTCACAAATTATTCTTTTTAGTCCAAATAAAGTCCATACCTCCAACTGCTGATCTAGTTAGGAAAGTCAGGACAAACAACATCGCTCTTTCATAGTTATTTTACAACATTTTGTATTAGTGAGCTGCTGATGTTGCAGCTAAGAGAGGGGGAAAAAGCTAAGAATTTGAATGTATGACAGTAGGGGGAAAAAAGCATGAGAAGGTAAGTGATGCCTTAGACACCTGCTCTCCCTCTCTGCATGTTTGCATGCAGATGCTGTGTGTCATTCTGGGGTGCAGATCCTGCCTCCAGCCCTGGCCTGGGCCCAGGGGGCTGCCAGCTGTGCTGTGACCGGGCAGGGCTAACTAACACAGACATGCTATGCGATAAGGATATTTTGGCTGAGGGCTACTCTCACTAGTTACACTGCTTTTCTACTTCTCCTGGCTCTCCTGGGAAATTTGAAAAGCAGCTACCTTACTGCTCAAATTGCACCGTTTCCCAAGGCAGGGTTTATCTGTACATGCCTGGCTGGCTGCTGGCAATGGTTTGCCTCAGTCTATGCTGACTTGGATAATTTCAGCCTTGGGTCAGGCAAATCAGGTCATTACCATGTTCAAACAGTATTGTTACATACCTTTTTCCAGACCTTACTATCTCCCTGTTAGCCTCATCAAGCACTGAAAGAAAGACCTTGGTTTTAATAGTTCCATGTTAAATTTGGGTTCACTTTAGCATATGGCACCATTTCTTGATGACAACCCTTCTCTAATTAGGGAAGTAAAATTTTTTAAAAAGTCTCCTCTTCCATGCAAAGAACAATGCATTAACTTGGCCCCTCGGGGTAAATTTTTTTTCTGCTTCTAAAATGCTTTTCTACTTTCTTAATTTCTTTGTACCTTCACATTATTCTATTTTCATTTGCTATTTCCATTACTCACTTTAACCTTCTCTGTTGTGCAACCTCATTTGGGAGGTTCTCTTGTGCAAGACTGGTGTGATGCAGGCAGAAAATTCCTATGCAGGGACCATTAATATATATTTTAAAAGGCTGTCCATCTGAGGAATGAAATAGTGCATTTAGTTTTCATTACAGCAAAGAAGGGAGAGAACACCATGAGGCAGGACAATGGTAGATACACTAACACAAGGCAGAGATAAGGTGGTTAACAAGCTACATAAACTGTTTGATATTGCTGATTCTTAATGCTTGAGCCTGCGTATTGGTCTCGGTAGGAAGGATGGCGAAAGGTGGAATGAATACAATCTCATGACTTTGAAACAATTGCAAATTATTTTCAGAAAAGCACAGCAAAAAACTGTCAACTTTGTGGAACTCTGTGTTATGTTATATTTTTTGTGAAAGCAAACACAAGGAGGTGTTTTTGCAACAGGATGATGATGATGGCAAGTACTGACATTTACTACTTAAACTAATATCAATTTAAAAGAAACCAAACAAAACTGAATGATCCACATTTTAAAGATGCTGAATAAAATACTTTGTGCCACAAAATCCATTTGAGTTTTTTTGCCTTCTGGAAGCCTTTGTGAGAATTTCCAATTTGTGGATCTTTGACTGAGAGTTTAATGTAGAAAATTGCCTCTTTCTGTGGTAGAGACTAATAAAAATTAAGTAAGGATTTGATGAATGAAAATGAATGTCGTTAGCAGCAGAGGGCTTGACTCTCCAGTTTTCTTCACTTTATGCAATTGTTCAGTCTACTGCAGAAGTGGTATACCATTGTTGTCACTGTAATCTATGTGTGCTAGTTCAGCGCTGGTGAACTGAGCATGCAGTGATCCAGAATAATATGAGAAGAGTATGCAGGTATTTGCTGGTTTGTAAACAAGGCTGGTAGTTTAGTCTTCACATGGTGTCTAGACAGCAGCAATTAGCAGTAATCAGTAAGTACATCTGCTGTCTGCTCAGTCCGTGGCAGCTCACGTGCTGTGGAAGTAGGGGATCAAAGAGTTTTACTTCAACATCCATACTCCATAAAATAGACTCTTGCCTTAGATTCGCATATGTTGAGTGCCTGCTTTGCTCAGATGCTCTTGTTTAGAATTTTTGAGGTGCTTGTTTCCCTTCTCAGGAGCCAGCAAATAAAAATGATGGATTGATAGTAAACAGTTAACCTTGTAGTAATATTAGCAAGCAAAAAAATATCTTGAACTGGATTCCTGTCATGTAAATAAAATTTTTCTTCTAGGTAAGCCCCAATTCAGTAGGTCAGAGCTTCACAAAACATACTCCAAGGTATAAATTCATGCCTCTGCTAGGTACTTGAATCTGGCATTTACTGGGCTTGACTTAGTAGAAAAAGGTTTTGTCATGCCTTCTTGCCACCATGTAAGTGCTAACTGTGTCGCTGCCTTGTCTCAAGGCGGAAGGGAGGAGAATATTGCACTATGCTCTGTTTCAGAAACAGAGCAATTAAACACTGAACTCTCTGCTATGGCTATTGTAGATTCCCTGATACCTGAGAATAGCTGTGTGCATTACTTTTCAAGGGGAAAACCACTGCTGAACAGTTGAGGAAGATGTTGTTGTCTACTGTTCATGCAAAAAGAGAAGAAGAGTGTAAACAGAAATTGTTGTTGGTTGGGTTGGTTGGTTGGTTTTTCCCCGTTTGCTTTCAGATGCCTGTATAACACCCACATGGGCAGTGCTGCTAGTGGCTCAGGTACTTCTGATAGCATCTTCTTGCAATATGCACTATGGTTGCTGCTATCTATACTGAGTAGTTGCAAGATTAAATCAGCCTTAGTCACAAAGCCTGTCAGCTGTGCCACATATGAGGAGTGGCACCACAGTGGTGGAAGAGGGGTGACCAAGAGCCTTAGAAACCTCCTGGATTTTTCTTTGACATGCCTATATCTGCATATCTTTCCCCTAAGACAAGAATTTATATTATCAGCCCTAGAAAGTAATGTTTATTTTTTGTATGAGATGCAGACAACCTGTATGAGTTTAAAATAAAATAATTTTATTGTCATTGATTGTGTTCATTCACAAACAGCCAGGAATTCTTTATTCAGGAAAGCATCCTGTCCACTCAGCTCCAGAATGTTATGAATCCTATAGAAGAGAAGAATATGACTGTCCCAGGATTTTCCTGATATTGATGCCATGGTCATGCTCTAGGATGAGGAGTTGTACCTACCATATCATAGACTTTGTCTCTGTGTGCTCCTGCCACATTGCAGCTCTTTGATGGTGAGCTTTTAGCGGAATTTTAGCAAAAACTTCTGCTATCTCTGTCTTCTCTCTGACAAATTATTGTGGCCTAAGAAATTTTTGCAGGGTTTAGAAAAATGATTGCTCTCAAACCAAGAACGGAGTGTTTCCTTGCAGGAAACTTCATCATATTAGCAGATTGCTCTGGAAAACTCAGAGAGCTGAGTGCTAAGTATAAGAGCGTTTTTGAAAGCAGACAGAGGAACAAGAAAAAGAAAACTGGGTGAGATTTTGCCAAGCAATAAAGGTCTGGTTTATTGCTGATGTTTGGATCAGTTGGTCTAATTGGCCTCAGGGAGTATGGTTTCTGAAACAGCTGCACTCCATAATGTAAATCAATATTTTAACATCACAGTTAAAGGGCCTATATTGCATTAAATCTGCGGTAAATTTTAGATTCAAATTGTTATACACATTTGGGATTCCCAAAGTGTCTAAAATGGATTTTATGTTCTTCAGATTAACATCAAGCCACGTCTGTGACTGTTTTGTTGCTCTTATAAGGTGAAAGAGTCCAGAGAGCTAACCCATAACAAATTAATGAATCCCATTAAAAAAAAGAAGTTTGTGTTTCATGCAAACTGCAGTTTCCTAGCTGATTTCATGCCTTGGCTAATTCAGGTTGTGGGCCAGCAATGAAGTCTCAAAGTGAGACATGGTCATGTGAAGCAGTCAGTCCCCAGTCAGATGGAGATTCAAACCCATTCATTCTGATCTTTTGTTGTAACATTAATATCTAAGAGCATTTTTGCACCCCAAAGTATCACTAGAATGTGAGAACCTCCAAAGGATAAATAAATATGTTTCCTCAGTCAAAGAGGCAGAGACAGTCTTCACAAGCACATTCTCTGGGCTTGATCCTTTTCCTCTGGTTTATATGCACAGCAATCTGAAGCACAAAAAGTACTCAGTGATGAAGCTGAATTTACTTTCGTTTACCTGCTGAACATAAGAAAAGCTCATGTTTTTTACACCAGCAAAGCTATATGAGATGAACTTCCAATATAAAATGGGAAAAGTCAATTTTACCAAGGACTTTACAGTTCAGATGCAGAAAACTGTGATGTAAACCCTTGGAATCATCAATGCCATCTAAAAAAGCAAACACTGCAGAGAAATACTTGATCTAAACTAATGAGTGCAATTTTTTTTACCAGCTACTGCTTGGAAAAATTCTGTAAAACCCATAAGTAAATTCTGTGCAAAATTACTTGCTCAAGTGGTAAACATAAACAGACTTTTAAAAATTAAAAGGGAAAGGGCATTCTTCAATATTTTGTCCAATAATTGCCTAGCACTGGAGACACAAACATCTGTAGGCTGGAAAATACATAGAGTGGAAACATCATTTTGTGATGTGTAAAATGTCCTGTATAATTAGTTTAATATTCATCATTGTATTTGTTGATAATGAGTGGTGATGACTCCCAACGTCTCATTAAATTTAACAGTACTAGAGAATTTTGCTTCAAACAAAATTTTGTGTTACTCTTTTACTGTAACAATTGGGGATGCAGAAAAGTGATTGAAAATCCGAGGTCAACACAAAGGAAAACAAATGCAAAGTTTAACCCAGGACTTCAGCGGTGAGTAGGAGTGCATTTTTAGTACAAAGTTACTACTGCTACTGTTACCTTTGTGGCCTTTTCTTTTTTGTCGTCATGACTGCATTAGCTGCCACTTTATTCAAGTGTTTGTACTCGAAATACAAATATAGATGTTCTCCTCTAGCCTTCATTTATGTGAGTCAGGACTAAAGCTTTATGCCTCCATATAACCCTTCTGTGAGTTCTGACTCTGGCAATAGTGGGGATTTGCTTCTCCTGACCTGGTCTATTTGGAGACAGCTGGATCTCTGCACAAAATATTTTGATGCAGATCTTCAGTGGCTGAAAATACTCTGCCTTTGTCTCTGTCAAGAAATGCACCATGACTTTAGCTGTTGAAGAGATAGGCTTTGTTCTGGTATCACGCAGACAGGTATTCTTGGGGCTCCATTATGGGTAGATGTTGATCATAGTCTTCTTTCTGTTGATGATAGTCTTACACAAGTATACTTTTGTAAAGTGTGCGCCATTTCATTCCAAATAGAATTGACCCCAGGTCCTTATCCCCTGGTGTACTTCAATCTGATACTCTTCTCTCCCCATCACCTCCAGCATCTCTTTGTTTTTTGTCCCATGCTTTAAAATATTGTCATGATGCAAAATAAGTGACTTGTCCAAATGGCTGCTTTGTGGCTTCCCGCTTTGCAAAGACTGACCATGGGCTGAGGCTTGCAGCCCATGAGATGCAGGTGTAGCTGGAGACCTTTCCAGGCCATTCCAGGCCAGAGCCACCCCATGTCCTGAGGGGCTGTAACTGGTGACTGCTGCTTCTGCAAGGACTTTTTTCTTCTTAAATCTGATAAAAAAATCTCTGGCTGTCAATGAGAAGACTTAGGCTTTCTCTGTGCTCTTTTCATCATTTAGCTTTATGAATCTACTCTTTGTTCGATTCAGGGGGTTCTGAAACTTACAATTCCATAAAAGAAGAGTAACTGTTTTTACAGCATGTATAAGTTAGCACTTCAGTGTGCAGACACTGAAGTTTGTTGTCTCTATAAATTATGTTTCCCACGAGCATCACTCCTGCTGCAAGGCTGAAAAGGGAGTTGTATAGCAGCATTAATTTCTAGATAAGGCCCTAGGTAGTGGTCTGTGAAATATTCACATAGTGAAGGTAGATAGATATTTGATTTATACAATCCGCCAGCACCGTTCATATTGCTCCAAAAGCAGTAAGGAGAATGGTCATGTGTTCTATTTTCGGAAAGCTAGGACAAAAACTCCTATATGCATGGCTGTTCCAAGGCCAACCCTACCTCAAATTTTATATGCACAGCAGAGAAACAGCCCCACAAGGTCTGGGGCTAGCTTAAAAGGGTGATTATCTGATGCCAATACATAGTTCATATTTGGCAGTCCTTGGAAATTTTGGAAAATATTCCTAGAAATCTTCAATTGCTACAGTTCAGATTGAGTAAAAGAGAATAATTCCTTATCTGACATCAGAGATGATCACCTGCTATAAGTAGGTTGTGAACTTTTGCAGCTACACAATTCTTTTTGTGTGCTCTCTGATTATGCAGTTGTTTCTTTAAAACATATATGCTTCAAAGTCTTGGGACCCAGTTTTTAATGGATTCATGATTGATTGTTTTGTTTATAAAAGAAAGAAAACAGAACTAAAAATTTAATATCCCTCTGAAGAAAAGAGGGGAAAATCCCAACCATTTCTATCCATCCATGGAGGTGCTGTGTTTTATGCCATTTCGCTTTCTCAGTCACTTACCCATCCCAGCAACTCCTCCAGCTCAAAGTGATATACGAGAAATATAGGACAAGGGAGTAACACTTCTGTTTCTGCACATTCTTACAAGTATCTCATCAAATTATTGGTCCTGTTTGACCTGTGTCTTAGGAAGACCAAAGCTCCCTGCTCTGCCTTTTTCACATGTCCACTGCTATGTATGTGGGAAATGGTGCATCTTGACTATTCCTCTGTTCACTTTATCTTTTCATTGCTCACCATTAAGCTGAAATTAAAAATCTAATTATTTTCATCTTGTTATGTTTTTTTTCCCCTAGGCTTTAAATGCTTACGACTACTTTTTCAGGCTTTTGCCTTTAGTTTGACAAATTTTCAGAGACCAGAGTTTCCCATTCCCATATGAAGTCTATAGCATCTATAGACTAGCTTTAACAAAAATATCCCAGTTAGAGATTATGTGGAGAATTTTATTTAGTGGTTAAAGAATGGGATGCAGTTTTTCAGGTCTTCAGTTCCGTTGTCTTCCTTGAAATGAAAGAAATTCACTGTCGTTCAATTTGGTGTTATACAATTTGCTCTAGAACTGCTATGTTTCTGTATTATACACATTTCTACTTTTATTTCTGCTGTTGCAAAATCCTGCTTCAAAAGCCTCACATTTATGTTTACCTAATTGTAACTTACATGCCTCTTAATTCATGAGCAGTCGTGAAGTATCTCCAAATCACTCTGGATGTCAGATTTGGTAGAAACATCACATTTTGAAAAATTGACTTTTTAATGAAGTTACTCAAAATGACTATTGAAATAAGCACAGGACTATGGAAGCAGAATTCCAATTAAACAATTTTTCAATCAGACCTACACTTTTCCTGTTGCATGAAAATGCTATGAAAATCCTGATAATGAGTGTCTCTTTGTGAAAAATCCTTGTATGTGAACACAACAGCTATCAGAACATCTGAGAAATGTTGCAGAAAAGTGATTAAAAACCCGAGGTCAACACAAAGGAAAACAAGTGCAGGACTTCAGTGGTGAGTAGGAGTGCATCTCAGTACGAAGTGCTGCTACTATTTCCTTTGAGGCCTTTTCTTTTTTGTTGTCATGACTGCATTAGCTGCCACTTTATTCAAGTGTTTGTACTCGAAATACAAATATAGATGTTCTCCTCTAGCCTTCATTTATGTGAGTCAGGACCAAAGCTTTATGCCTCTATATAACCCTTCTATGAGTTCTGACTCAGGCCCAATGTGCTTAATACTTCTATATCTCTTCCTGATGTATACCTTTATGAGCATCATTGGTTATCTTATGCTCACTAAGAGTTTCCCTGAAAACATATCTTCCTCTATGAGTTTGAAATTACTAAAAGCAGAATGACTTTGCATCTGAGAAATTAAAATATATCCTTAATGCATCTGAGCAGGATCCTGATTAGGTAAATGTGCTCTGTGTGATGGATGTATTTTTAATCTACCTTCTCTGTCTATTTTGTGGGCACCTTATCCAACAGGGATGCTGCTGAGCAAACTGGCTTTCATCCACCAAACCAATTAAGCTCATACTCATCTTGAGACATGTGAATCTTTCCACTGAGATATCTGAATATCAAGGGAGTATTGCTCTTTGGAGCCACCAGTTCTGAAACTCTCACGAAGAGAACACAGGACCAGTTCGGGAAAAACTATTAAAAGTAATATCAGGCCTTGTTACTTCAACGGTTCACTACTGAAGAACGTATCTCACTAGTTCCTGCTGAAGCTGCTAGGATTTTAGGGAGCTGCTCCAGAGCTGCCCAGCACCCCAAAGTGTTCAGAATGGGGAAGAATTAGATGTTCATTACTGAGTGGAAGCTGCTGGTGTCAGTGTAAATGGCCACAAATACACCCTACACTCAAATCCACAGTTTCCAGAAAGGACCATCACCAATCCTTGAGACAGCTGCAGTGGGCTCTGCCTCAGAGAGAAAGCCTCCTAAACCAGCATCACTGTCTGTAGTGTACCTCATCCCAACACCTTCACTCAAGCAAAACTGCCATGACTCTGGGGGCAGCTTTCCCTGCAGGGAGTGGGAAGCTCAGGAAGAAGCTCTTGGCAGCATGTAGGTGTAGCAAGTGCTCTGCTGTAAGGAGGGAAAGGACACTGTCACACTCCTCATGTTTCTGATGAGTCCCATTTCCTCCGTGATCTGTTCATAAATACACATTTTGTTATGCTGGATTAGTGGTGATGTCCTGACTTTGAGCAGCATCAAAAAGCTGCCATCCCTGTAAAGTGCCCCTGTAACCACTCATGGTTCTGCCTTGTTCCTAGAGCACCTCTGCTGACAAGGACCATTTGTCAAAATTAGTTTGGGAAACAGCTGCACCCACTTGGCTGCATTGCCATGTAAGCAACAGCCGCTGGAGAATGGGCAGCAAATGTGAGGGAAGAAAGAGAGGAAACCCAGGAAAATTATCAGAGCCCACCTTGACTTGCAATGATTTAGTCTTCAAGTGCTTGGCCATATCCCAGAACACTGTAGAACAAAAGCATTTCAGTTTTTACACGGAGTTCTGAAAACCTGGAATAAATAAAGGCATGTCTTGGAACTGGGCTTCGCAAACAGCTTTTCAAATGTTGAGGAAAACTGCTTTAAATAAAAAAGCTTGCACCTGTGGGGACTCTTCTGCAGGTAGGTCAGAGTGTTCTGTGACAGTACAGCGAGTTAGACAATGAGAATTTATCATATTAACTACCAAATAGATGGTAACACCCAATTCTGAACAGGAATTTTATTCAGCTGAAAACTATTGTTTTAATGGGGGTCTTTTTTCTTTTATTGATCTGTGAGGAAAATATACTTTGTGTCTGTGTAATCTAAAACTTCTTGATGCTAACCATCAGAAAGACCTGTTAGATTATTACTGGTCCAGGCTCTCAAGATTATTACTCACAGTTCCTGAGATTATTACTCACAGTTTTTATTCCATGATGATCTCAATCCATTTTATTGATGTTTCTGCTCGATCCATGAGATCATTTTCTACTCCGGTCTGACCAGATCTTACTACTGATAACCTTTTCACGATTTTGAAACTCAGTATTCTGTGGTCTTTTCCATTAAATTCCTCTTACTAACTATGACAGCAGAAAAAGTGGGATCTCAGTTGATGAGCTTAGTTGCAGTCCCAGCACAGAATTAGGATGAATCATACCAATTAATGCTTCTCTGATCACCTCTGAAGAATACTAAGTGTTGTTTCTTTTTTTTAAAGGGGTGTAAGGTAGGTGGAAACACCCCCATCCTGTGCTGGCCTGCGCTGTGGGGTCAAGAACAAGGACAGGAGAGGTCCTGACATCTCTCTTGCTATGGTGCTGGGAATGAATTTGTTCTCAGGGCTGCAGCTTGACAGGAAGAGACAGGGAAAATCTGGTGTCCTGACAAAACTTCAGGAAAAAAATAACATCCTTATTTTTTGTCACAGTGCCAAGATGGCCCCTGTGCTCTGGGACTATCAAGCCAAGCTGGACATCTGGTGTGGGGATTCATCTGATGGAATGAGGATGACTACATCAGAGTTAGTCACCCCAGGCTTGCTTCAGAGTCCACAGGGAGACATGGGTACTTCCAAGGGCGTGATTTGTCTTACTCTAAAGAAGTTATCCAAACCCATATTACATGAACTGTGCTCCAGATATCCCCAGGTTTCTCTGCTGAACCAGTTAGCTCATTCCATTTTCCTGACACCAAAAAGAAATGTAACATCTATTATAAATCTCTGCTGTAACCGTTCAAGCTTACTTCTTGCCTCCCCCTCTGGTCATAAGAGAGCAGCAGGTCACCAGATTCTCAACAACAAAGCCTCATGTACCAGAAATTGTTATCATGTCCCTGTGTCTTCTACATGAAATAAATGTCTTTTTCCCTTCAACATTTCCTTGCAGGATATCTTTCTTCATTTCTTATCACTTCCACTGTTTTGACTGGACTTTCTCCAGCTTGCCTTCAACATTCAATATATTCTATAATGATTCAATAACTCAAGCTAAGTAATATCTCCTGTTGTTCACACCATGGCCTCTAATTCAGTTATCTCCTTTAATTCTCATACTATAAACATTGAGTCTTTATGAATGTTGAGTTGCATAATAGATTTTGAGATATACTTATCTCTGGTCTTTCCTCGTGAATCTATATCCATATAAAACTTTGAACATGAAGTCAAACTGAAAACTCAGTTATTCTTTCCCGTGCTTGGCACAGCTGCGGTGCTAACACTGCCAGCCCAGCAAAGAGGAGGAAAAATAAGATTAGCAGCAGTGGCTTTGACTCCAAATACCTTCCAGGGAACTGGATGAACTTGGGTTTGAATTTACATCTCAGCAGTAGACCGATTTACATTTCAACCATTAGATCTCTGTGAGAAACTTCTACTCCCTGTGCATCTGTGATTTTTTCTACTTCTTAGTTAATGAATACACATAGATTTAATACTAGTGGGAATGAAGACATAGGGAGCTGCAAAATAATGAGAATCAGGAAGCAGTTTCACAGTTTCTGTGAATGAAAAATGTATGTGGGTGTTCATAGTACTCCGTTGGAGCAGAAAACTATGTAGCTCAGTAAAAATAAATGTTGCTGGATTATCCCTCCTTAAAAAAACCTTTCTATCAACAAATACTAGCCATAAAATCCCTCAAAAATTCAGCCATGGGTCAATGTTATTTTGCTCTTCTGTTCTGCATAGGCATGCTGTTGATTTCAATGAACCAAGGCTCTGAATACTCTTTAGGTATACAGACAGACAGAAAGGTGACCCATGTGCTGGATGTTACTTGCTCACCTTTCTTACCTCTTATGTGGGGCTAGAAATGGCAGAAAAGCATTTATTAATTTCTGTTAGACTTCCCTGAATAGTAAGTAGTTCTTCACTTCATTTTCAACTGACACCCTATTTCTTTAAATTGAGCATGGGTAATTTTTTCTTTGTGGTCTGATTTTAGTGTTTTTTCTAAGTGCTGTTCACCAGTCCAAAACCAGCCTTGTTTTTAGCTGTCATTGCCATGGATAAGTTCACTCTGTGGACCAGTGCAGCACATGGTACCAAAATTCAGTACAAGAAAAAAGTTAGCTTTTAATTTTTGGTTCTGTGGCCCACACCAAATGCATGTGCTATGAGAAACATTAACCAGCAAGAACTTGTATGGGCAAGGCTGAAACATCAAAAGAGGTAGTCAGATGGTGCCCAGACCTTCCCGGGCT
Source organism: Grantiella picta (assembly GCA_013397955.1). NCBI lineage: Eukaryota > Metazoa > Chordata > Aves > Passeriformes > Meliphagidae > Grantiella > Grantiella picta. The sequence continues at coordinate 189,207 of VZRM01005894.1, read as the reverse complement.
TGTCTCAGCTCCCGCTATTTAATGCAAATGAGGTAATTTCATGTATGGAAATAGTGGTGTGATCCTACCTCACATCTTAGTCTTCCTTCAGGGAGTCAAAAGCAGCCAAACATTTTGAGGAACCTGGTACCCTGAAGGCAACCACTAACTGTCATGGTGCAGCACTTACAGGGTAGTCACTCACATGTGCAGGCCTGGGTTAAATAATCTCTTCTGTCTTTGTAAGGAACAGAGGACATCCAGAAAAAGGGAATGAGAAGTATGATACCTGAGAAATAAGCACTCTCCAGCTGACTGGGGAAAAAGAAAGAACACCTAGAAAGACAAGAACCCAAGCCAAAAAAAAAAAAAGTGAAGCTGAACCAAGTTAAACTGAAATGCTTACAGCAACAAAGCCGTGTTTGCTTTTCCACTCCCAGCAACAGCAGAAAATAAAATGTGTTGGAGGCAGAGAGAAAAAGAACAGATGCTTTGCTCTAAATTTCTCCTTGCAATTGTGGTGCTCAAAGGATGGTGCCTGGTCTTTATGTTTTCACTGACCCTTGTTACATCACTTTTTCCACTCAGTCTACTTCTCGTTCATCACTCACAAGGCCCAAGCCATGTCTTTTCTTCCCAAATGATTCCTCTTCTCTTTTCTTTCCTAAGTCCTTGCTTTACTTCTTCCTGCTGTTGACAACTTGTACTGTGATCTCTTCACACAGCTACACTTTCTAGGGAGTCAGGTTTCCCTATGATGCCCAAACAGACATTTTCAGGGTGTCAGATGGAACCAATATAGTTAAAGAATAACAGAAAAATTTGAGGATTATTTATATTTTTATGGCCTTTAGCCATGTCTCCATATGTTTCAACATCTGCTGTTTAGTAGACATTAAATGCTGCTTGAGCAGTGAGATAAGTCCATGGGTTATATTTGTTCTTTAACCAAAGGGCCATGTGTTTTTATATGTATTTTAGTATTCATGGGAGCACTTAGTCAATAACAAATCATGTTGGACCATCTGCTACTTAAAAGCTCCACAACTTCTTATGGCGATGTTTGTATCAGTCTTATCATGTTATTTAGGAAAAAAAAATCGTCTGCCTAAAGAGACAGCTTCTTCAATAAAAATTCTTGTAGCTTTCCTTAAATGCTTGTTTAAAGCAGGGGACATATGGTTACCGTTATAATGGCAATCAATGATTACTGACTGGTAGGACAGTGGTGAGATGAACTACTAAAATTCACTTGAAAGAGCCCAGTGTCCCAGGGCTTTTTTTCTACCCAGTAAAGGTGAAACTATTCAATCATTTCCACACTATTGGATTTGTCTCTAACACAGATGTGTCTCACAAATGAATTGCAAGGTGTTAGATCCAGGCATCTACTGTGAAGTACACTATGTAAGCATAGTTTCAGAACAAAAATTTACAGGGATTTGTAGATACAAATCTTATACTTTAAAATCTTATACTTTATACAAATATTATACTTTATACAAATATTATACTTTAATAGTATAATTTGCTGATGACTGTCACAAAAGCTTCAGGAAAACGTTCATTCCCATGAGGTTTGTAAAAATTAAGCAACAGAATTGATTCTGACACAATTTTAACGTCCCCTTTTAAAAGTCTGTCTTTGCAATCTTTAAGATGTCTACGTTTTTATATCTTCTCTCTAATTTCTCTTAAGATTTGAAATATTCCTCCCGTGAAAAAGGTGGCATAAGCTCCTTTTTCACTTTAAAGGATCATGGCTTCTCTAAGAGAAGCTACAGAAAAGATAGGAAAGAGAATTTCGCTGTTTTCTCAGTATTCTCTTTTTGTTTTTCAGAGTATCATTTTCCACATTGTATGCATACTTGCACACCTCTCAGTAAGTACACTGAAGGTATGCTTCAATTGCAGAAGTAGTGTCTAAAATGGACATTTTCCACTTTTTCTTCTTGTAGTTCTTATACTTTTTTCAACTGTATACCTTTAGATAAAAGTAGGTCTTTTGCCCTGTTTGTTTTCTATCATTTATGCAAGAAGCAGGAATAAAGCCAGTGGTTAGACCTGATTACTTACATGCATGTAGATCCACAATCTGAGTAGCCCATGCTGCTCTGAGCAGCTGGGATTCTTTCTGTACTTGTCCATGCATAACCTTTAATCACAGCTTAGCTTTAAAAGACATCTGATTGCATCAACCAAAATAAAATGTTCTTTCCAGAATCCTAGTTGACTGCTTTTTTTTTTGCCTTTTTTTTTTTTTGGGTTTGTTTCCTTACTTTTATATAATATATAACAAAATATATAATTGAAATTTCAGACACAGTGTTTAATCTGATTAGGGAAATTAGCAGCTTTTGTTTGCAATAATCATCCCCTAAAATCTCTTATTTTCTGAGAAATAAGAGATTGACAAATGTTCAAAGCAAGACAGTAGCTGGAAACTGTGTGTGAGATATTTGGTAAAAATAGTTCCTGTAGTTTCCCAAGATTAAGGAGAGAAAACTCTAACAAATCAAAGACGACTTTTGGATGTAGGTAGTTTGATCATTCTAAATAACTGCCTGTGCCTCACATTCACAGCACATTTTGAGTTTTTGTAGAAAAACACACTTACATCACAAGTCCCATACATCACACATTAATTAGAATGGCTAGAAAGATTTTCATATTTTTCTGAACTTTAAGGAAATGCAATAAATAATAACTTGCAATAAACCTTTTGTGTTTTCAAAAAACAGTAAAGGTGGACAAATGGGCAACTACTGAAGAATTTTGGAACTTGGCAGGAGTTGGGATGGCAGTCTGCCATATCATAGGACTGACCTTTGTATTTTTTCTGACTAGATTTTACTAAGTAAATCACATTGCTATGCCTCAAAGCTTAGATGCAAGATGGCATCCCTTCTAGATAAGCAGTGTTTTAACCCAACGCCAGCTGTTGCTTCTGTTGTTCTTGTGTTTGTGGCATTTTTGCTACCTTCGTTGAGGACTGAATCAGACACTTTTGGGGATCTTTGCAAGATTTAAAGCTGAAGATAATGAGTATGTCTCTGATATCCAGCAGAATTTAAAAGAAATTGAAAATTCTCAGAAGGGATATTTGAGACCCAGTGATTACATAATGACGTTTTCAACAGTAATTAAGAATGTAGATTCTGTAATTTAGCTGTTAAGAAAATATACTAGATTCAAACATATAAATGTAGCATAAAATTTAAGAACACATGCTAATTATTTATCAGAATCCCTACATAAATATACATTTGTGCTACACAGTATAAACTTAAATGTAAATTTTTACCAACCCTAGAAGTCTAAAAATTGACCTCATTCTTGAAAGATTTGTGCAATCATTGGAAGCACATTTTTAAATATTTAGAGCAAAGCTAGCTTACTTATTAACTGGGAGTAGCATAAATGCTTCTTTAAATCTGACAACTGGACTTGATCTTCTGTAACATGTGTGCAGACTGTTCACCTTCTTCAAAACACTTGAGCAGCTTCCTGGTCTTAGATTATCAGCATAAGTACTTGCAAGTCTTTGAAAATCATGTGACAACTATGGCTTAGGTTTCTGTCTTCTCTTTCATGAAATGGTGATTATTTTGATTTAAGAAGGCTTGTTATAAGATCTAATTGTTTTTTAGGTGAGATAAAATTATCTTACATTTAGAAATAAAGAGTCTCAGTGTCCCACTGACAAAAGATTTACCTTTTTTCAGTCATCAATTGTCTGTTCTCAAAAGGACTGAAAGCACCTTGTCTAAACATTTTGGAAATTATTAAAATCCTGCAATTTAAGATTCAGTTTTACTTTCACAGCTTTCATTCAGTATCTCACCATTGTGACTCTGTTAATCAAAAGTCAACATTTAAATAATTTTGTATATTGCTTTACTTCCTTATTAAGCCTTTTGGAGGAGTAGCTTGAAGTGAAATGAGAATTCTCATTTCTGCCAAATTATCCTTCAGGTGCCAGAACCTGAAGGCATTTTGAGGTGCTTTAGATAATGAAAGGAAGGAAGGTGCTTGGCAGGGAAGGGCTACCTGAAAAGGTTTGCAGTGTAAAGGTCCAGGAAAAGGAATGAGCACTGAGAAGTTGATATGGTGGCTTAAGGAAGAGTAAGAGAAAGCATCTGGGAGTTTGGAGAATGTCAGAGATCAGCCTGGGTAAGGATCAGGAAGAGCTGGGGAAGGGACCAGTCAGTTCACAGATGTTTCAGACACATTTCAGCTAAGTTGAGCTGAAGAAAGACTCCACACTTTGACAGCAGCCTCTTACAATGACACTGCTTGGTAAGAGCTTCTCAGGACAGTACATCTTGCAAGTATTCCAGGGATATTTCAGCATGAAAATACAAGTGCATTGCAAGCCATTATGGCCTACCTGATGCTTGTTGGTATTGTGCCTGTAGGTTATGAAGGTTGCTCACTTCTCATTATACTGACTTTCCAGAAGCTGTGAGTATTCAAGGCCATTGAGACACAATAAAGTCCTTCATTTTCTATTGGAAATGCATCCCCACACTGAAACAAAGATCAACATAACAAAAATACAGCGTTTGAAGTCCTGTGGATTCATTGAGGCAATATTTAGTTTTTAGTCAAGTGGCACTGTAAGTACTGCAAGGTATATATTGTGTGAGAAACAACAAATTTTCCCAGAAGGCTCACCATTATGATGAAGAGATGAATTGCCTGAGAGGCAGAGGACTTTTTGTCCTCTAATTACCACACATCTTATTTCTGTGTTGATGAGAACTGGAACATCCAATTTCTTGTATGGCTTGAGCTAAAGGCTAATTTGTCAAGATTTAGCTTTCAGCTGATATGCATGACTTGTGATTTAGGAATGTATGTTTTACTAACACCTTATGAAAGACTGGAAGAAATGGCAATATTTAGAACATTGATATTAAAGTATGTAGAACAGCTTTCAGAAGGAAACCAAACAAATGTACTTCACTGTCACCATAATTATGTGAGAAAGAATACTTTCCTGTTTTAAATAACTTCTTCCCATTAATGTGGGACATGCTGAGAACTGAAGCACAAACTCTTTGGTAACAGCGTCCAGCAAATGCTGGAACCTGTTTATAATTGTTTCCCTGGTAAGCAAGGGCATATATGCAGCTTTGATTGATTTGTGTTTACCAATCAGCACAGAATATTTCAACATATAATATAGTTCACCTGAGATAGCTTGCGAATCTTGACAATTTACAGCAGTTTACATATGCTTTCCAGCTGCTGCATTTATATCAACAAAAACAAGGCCAGAGTTTGAAACAGTAAAAAGACTCATCTTGATTTCCACAGGCTTTCAGTGATTCCCTTAGAGGCCATGGATCTGTGTTAGGAGAAGACACAGACCCACCAACCACTTGAATGTATCATGTATCACTGAAAACCTCACCCTGAGAAACTTTATGGCTCTCTTAGTCGAGCTAGGACAGTAGGATATTATTGTTTTGTATTCTTCATGCCAGATCAATTTTAAAAATTCACTAATAAAATTCAGTTTGTTGTTTCTGTGATAATGAGACAGACATGCTTGAGCTGGGACTTGTGACACTCCTCCATATTGACAGATCTGCCCCCACTCCATTAATAAGAATTTTTCCACAGATAACAGCAAATCTCAAGAGTTTTCAGCTACCGGTGAGTATGTTGAAAAAATCCACTTCTGCTGAACACTATAAGGGTACCAGTAAACAAAACTTGCATTATTTTGGGGGAAAAGCATAAGAGATATGAGGCAGGAAGATTTGAAGGGTTTTTTTAGACTTTATAATAGGAACTGTCCAGTGTGATGGCAGAACTTTCAATGCAGTTTTCCCTCAAAGCACACATCTTCTTCTGGCTCTTCTTAATTCTGCTGTAATTTAATTATAAGGGATCCCTACTTCTGTGTTCTAGGCTGTCCTTCAATATTTTTCCATTAACACTCATTCCTTTAACTTTTCTTCTTTCTTTGAATCTATTGGTCCACTTCTATGATTAACTAGTGAGTGTCAATCACAAGTGGTTCCCAAGTATTCCCTTTTTCCTTAATTCATAACCCTTGACATCATTCCTCATTTGGTCTCTCAGTCTGACATGATACCCAGATATCAGAATGCATTTAGCATGGCTTGAAACTGCTGGTATTTTAAGGAGGTTTTGCTTCTTTGCACTGATTCTGAGATTTGATATTAAGATAATATTCATATGGATCTGTAGGTCACTTAATCTTTCTGATCAGTCATATCTAAACTGTTATCGCACATATTTAATTTTTAAAGGCCTGATTTTGCCTTTTAGACAGCAGAACTGTAAATCTCAACTAGAGCCCTCTCATACCATATTCCTTCATCTCTTACTTCTAATTTGGTTCCTTTGTAAATGCAGCAACAATATTACCTTTGCAGCAAACATTACTTGGTTTGTTTGTTTGTTTGTTTTGCTTATGCCTTCATTTAAATCAGAGCCTAGTGTCTGGAGAGATGCTGCTTCAGGAGGCAATGAGGACATAAGTACTGAAATTCTGTATTTCGCCTATCTTAACATAGGATAAGAGAGAAAGGGCAGAGAAAAGAGCAGTGTGAACAGCTCACAAATTACCCCTCAGAGCTCATCACTGATGGCTCACAGGGCAAATCCTTGTTCTTGGCTGTGTTCTTGGGGGAACTGAGCCACAGTTTCACCTCCTATCTGTCTCTTTCTTGGCAAGTCGCTTATATAATGTGGTCACACATTCACTTGTGTCCACTGTTCTTGTCCACACTGTCCACTGGTGTGTGTGGCAACACCCACAAAGCTCATTTGTAGAAGTTTTGAAATCACCTATGAGAGAAACCATTCAAAGAAGAGACAGAAGGATTTAATTAAAACTGTGAGTGACTAATCAGACTGTAGTTGAACAGACCCGTATTCTTCACTGAGACTGGCAGTTTTCTGGATTACCAGTCTTTCAGAGAATTGTTCCATGAAACAGAGCTGGAAGATTTCCTGGTTAGCTGCTTGCACCTCCCTGTCCCCAGAGAGCAGAAGAGATTTCACAAGAATAATGCTAATGTAGGGGGGCATGTGTCATTACACTGCCAGCAGTCCTGTCCAGAAACTAACCAGAAGCAGGCAATAGAAAACAGCAAGGCTGTCTGAACAGAACACTGTGCTGATCACAAATTGCATTACTCTGAAATGAAAAAATTACTTCTTCTGAGAGTATAACTTGTGGAAGGTTTAATTGCCACACACAATTCCTTTAGGGAATGCAATCTGTTTGCAGACTGCTGGAGAGTGCAAAATATACAGCTCATTTTTTCACAGATTTTGACACACTGACATTAATAAATTAATTTCTCCAGGAGATGAGTGTGGCCTTCAAGAGCACCTCTAGATATTATTCTAATTGCTTGAGCAAAGCAGGCACTTACTGATAATGTGAAAGCTGCCTCGTACATGAAACATTTAAACATGAGAAACCCAAATTGAATCAGATCTTATGATTAAGAAACAAGTAAAATTAATACAATTTATGCCATTATTGTTTATATATTTATTTTCTTTTGCTCTTAAACCTTGCATGTAATCCTCTTTCAAAACTGTATCTGATTTGAATTTGTCTCTTATTATGTTTGGAAGCTATTAGACTATGGTCTAATTTATTTTTGATAGGATTCATCAAACTAATTCATTTAAGCAGAACATACCTGATCATGGGCGTACACAAGTGAGAGGAATGAAGTTAACACAGGCAGGCTGCATGCATTCTACAGCACATTCAGCACCAGTTTTCTGTGTTTAAGAACAAAAATGAGAGCAGTGTTAAAAGCACTAAAAGTACTTAATGAGGTTTTGTGGCAGTCTATGACCGCAAGTTGCACCGATTAAGAGGCCAACCGCAGGGGGCTGGGACAGCCTATGCTGTTTGGGCTAGGGTGACTCAAAGAGCAGACAGTGAGCCCCCGCGGCAGATTATGCACCAGCAAAGAAGACCATTGGCCTGGAGCACTCCCCCGCCTTCCTCACCTTATATGGACTGAGTTCTAGAGACTTCTCCTTTGTTCCCTCTTGAGTTGTATATCGTTGGTTCATTTGAATTTTGTACCCTCTGCTATTATGTTATTATTGGTCGGTATCCCCGTCCCTCTTCCCTCAGACTCGCCTGGTTGGTCTGCACGCCAAACCACTCCCCTTTTCCTTCCCCATATGATCCCTCGTCACTGGTTGTTCCGTGCCTTGCGGCCTCCAGACTTCAAGACCCCTCGACTGTCCCTGCCTCTCCGACCCTCTCTGCCTCCCTGGACCCTCACCGTGTACCTGAATAAACCACAAGAAGACCACAGACTGCATTACCATGCGTTCTTCTGCCGCCTGTGTTCCCTAAAGCCTCTCGTCTACAACAAGGTTTATCTCCACGTATAAATAGTGAGCAATCTCCATCATCTGTAAACTAAAGGACATGCTGCCTCTCTGTAACAAATTCAACAGCTAAGGTATAACGAGTAGATTCTAGTGGGGTCGACTAAGTGATGTTTTTTTGTGAATTACCACTGTGAAATTGTCCATTGCATTATGCTCTCTACTGTGAATCACAGGTGAGGGGCACTGCCATCAACAAGTTTAAGAGCACAGATCTTTGTAATACTCCTTGATGGGTTTATATCAGGCTTACGTCTTGTTAGAGGTTTTGAGAAAGCCAATAAATCTGTACTAAATTTCAGGAACAACTGATGTATCTAAGGTAACACAAAATATTTTTAAAGGCAGTGATTTGTTGTCAGAAGGAAAAGTTCTTAACAATTGCAGCATTGATAGCATGTCTATAAATAGAGAGGTGTATCTTTTTATTCACTTCCCTCTGTCAGGCCCCATCAAAGATAGCAGTTGGTCATATGGTCCCAAAGCTCCCTTTAGTGTCCTTCTACTGCATTTTCTGTCTTACTAATATGTGAGGGTGTGGCGGTGATCAGATGAAAAGGATGTCTCCATCATCCCTTTCACTTTTTTACTTCAGAAACTTTTACAGCTCAAAAAATAAAGCAAGGACTTTCAGATTTTCCAAAAGTAGTCCCTCATTTTGGATACCTAAGTACCTACATAATCTTTCACAGGTATCCGTGATACTGTGAGAATCTTTACCACCAAATTACAGCTTGTTCTGGAGTACCTGGCTGCAATACCTGAAATCTCACCTGCTCCCTATATACTGCCCTGTGACGAAGCTTCAATTACCTATTTTCCTTTTGCTGTTTTGTTGTAGGGAATATAGAACACGCAACACATTCTCCTGAGTTTTAGTTTTGCTTGCTCTACAACATTCAAACTACTTGCTGAAATGTGAGATAAGAAAGCAACATTTTATACTTAAATCCCACACATATCTCATATTTAAAGGTAAAGTGAAGCATGGTAAAAGATTTCTGTGCCCTTCCAATTCTTCTGTGACACAATCAAGTTATATGGAGACAATTAAATACTCTGCAAGGCAAATGTATTCCAGCCAATAGAGCTGTGCTGCTCAAAGAAGTCTGTGTTAATGGTTTTTGCAGAAGTTGGAAAACACTATGAGAATGTTATCCTAGTCAATGAGGGGTTCAAGACTTCCTCAAAAAATACTAATGGAAATTTTTGTCCAGAGATTTCCCAAAAGATTTGAAGACTTTTCCCCTCCTTTACTAAAACAGTTGATGAAAAACTGCAGACTTTGCAGTGTTCAGAAACAAGAAAATACTTAGCAGATGCTGTTTCTGTCCCAAAGTGAGAAGCTCATGGCTTTTTTTTTTTTTTTTTGGCAGCCCCCATCCTGTGTTGGTGGAGTTCACACAGCCTTCCTGAAAGGGTGATCTGAGGTGGAGGGGGTGCCGTGGGGGATGATGCACACCAGCCCTGCAAGAGAGCTCAACTTGCCCTGCCCCTCAACACGTCCCATCAGCCAACACACTCAGCACAGCTGCGCTGGATCTCTAAAGAAATTCTCATTTGTTCTATGGCGACACATGTTGTCAGTCAAAATTGAAGCAGAGCTTCTGGTGAAATGACAATGCCTGATGCAACTCAAGCACCCATTTCATGCCTCCCCTCAGTGCAGAAGGTTCTGCCAGACCTTCATAGTATAGCAATTTGGGTTCAAATCTTCAGGCACAGGTATGGATTGAATCTGAATGCATAAGTCAGGGCTGGCTAGTGATGGAATGTTCCTGGGAGGGAGGTTAATAGGCCTGGTTTGGGGACAGAAATGGTGCCGAGCACGTCCTCATCCCTTATGTATCAGTCAGTCCAGCTGCCTCAGTTTTGCTGTGCTCTTCCCAAGAGTTTGTTATCTCCTTCTTCACAGTGATGACAGCTATCCAAATTATTGCAACATACCATCAGATGCCTAGATCTTTCCTTATTTCCTGTGATGCTGTGAGACCTTGTACTATGTTGTAAAGACATACCACATGATCTCAAGGTTTCTACATCATATAGGATAGACACACAAAGCAATAAACTGGTGAACAACCTTAATATCCAGTGTCCTAAGTGATAACCTGCTCTGTCACATGACAACGTAGTAACCTTTGGCCATTTTGGCAGCTCATTCTATTCTGACAATTACTTTAGGTTATCTCTAATTATGTTTTGAGGTGAGAATGTGCAACAACTACCAGGGACCCTCAAATCTAGGGTCTTTGATTTCTTCCTCTACAGTAAAAAACCTTACACTCTAGCAAAGGCTCTGACAAGCATACTTTGCCTTGCATATCTACACAGAGACACACACATCTCTTTTTGGTTTTAATGCATGCCAAAATAAGTCCAGTCACAGATGTGATCAGGACTTCCCCTTTCAGTTTTCTTTAATATCTTTATTACCATACAGATATTAAACCTCCGGGAAGCTTTTGGACTGCTGATCAAAATAAAGCTCATAACACCTGTGCCATAACATTTGATTTTTCAGACTTTTTTTTCTAATTATATTCTAAAAGTTATTATTCTTTTTGCCTTTTTATGTCATCTTCATACAGGAACACAAAATATATCCTGCAGTGTTTTCTCTAGCACTGCTTTGGAGCAATAACTTGCTCCAATTTAGGCAAATGGAGTACTGCTTGCCAGTCAATTTATTCAGCATAGAAGAAATTAAAGCCTTGCCTTACAGCCCTGAAGCCAAAGATAAGCTGTACAACACAGCTCCCAGCAATTCACATGTGCACAAGGACACACATATGCAGGGGGTAAATTCCTGTGATGGTACTGCTGACCTATATGTGGGCTTGAAAATCTCTATACTGCTTCTGAAAATTTGACCTACATTTTCTTGCAAGATAAAAAAAGGAATGTTATCAAAACACTGACTGATCTTGTATTAGGAAAAAAAGTCAAAGTGACAACAGTCATGGCATTTTCCAGAATTGGGATTTTCTTGATGATAATATTTCTGCAATAGTAACATCTCTATCTGAGTGCATAAAAAACCTGAAGCTTTCACTTCATATTTTAAAAGAAGACTTCCTGCATAATCTTTTTTTTTTTTTTTGGCCTTCAGTATTTGCATTTATCTTTTTAGGAGGAACACATTATGTAAAAACTAAATTATTTTGAAGTAAATCAAGAGAAAAAAAGTTAGCGCAAACTTGTACTGAAGACAGAGAATTAAATGGGTAAATCAAATGATCTGGTCTTTTTCCTCCAACACTCAACCAGCCACTGAGACAGTTCAAGTGCACACTATAATTCCCAGTTTAAGTAGAGAGGATGAATTCAGAACTGTATCATTTAGCAAGAGGAAAATGGTCAGTCATATAGTACAATCTGGTATATGTTGTCTCTAAAGCTGCTTACAAATCATACATTTCCAAATAGTTATCTGCTGCTTGCTAGTGGCTCATGTGGTCTGAATTGGAAAAAAAAAATTGTCTGCATATGCATTTTATCAAATCTTTTTGATCTTCTAACAGGCATGGACAACAACAAAAAACTCAAAAGAAGAAAAAAAAGAAAAAAAATGTGAACTTTTCAGTGGGAAAAATACAGACTGTATGTGTAAATGTAGTGTGATACACTTTTGATTTAATGACATGGTTATTCAGGCCTTTTTACCTTTAATTTACCATTAAAGGTAAAAATTATAAGAATAAATACTCTTTCAGTTTGACACGTGAAGCTTAATTGAAATTGCATAGAGAACAATATCCAAAAGATATGGAAATATACTAAGTTTTTCTTTCAAGATCTTTCTTATGCTTCTCATTGATTTAAAAACTGCAGAGATATTCACCACACCATAACAAAGATTAACTTTTTTACATTACTTTTTACTTTCTTCCATAACATTGGAAGAGTTTGAATTCACTGAAACACTTCTGCTGCATCTACACCATGAACAAGCACCATGGCCAATAAAAACTTCGGGTTTTACTTGTGATATTTTCAGGTTACCACAGACACATAACCTCAAGAACCAGCAGGGAAAGGTAGAGGGTGGCTGTGAGGAAACCACGGCTGTCACTGCCCAAGGAAGTGATGCTTTGTGGCTTCATACAGTCTCTGTGAAGCCTCCTGTCAAGATCTTGTTCTGAATGCTGCTGATGTATTTTCAGGTTGTGTTCCAATGAATTACTATTTTTCTAACCCACTCACAACCAAATATGAAAAGACCATAGTAAGTAGCTTATCTCTGCACAGTGTCAGGAAAATAAATGTGGTCTTATGTTGCTTCAGTTATGTTGCTTCAGTTATTTGCATAGAAACAGGTTCCATCGCCAGCAGTCAGCCTGTGAAAAAAGCCCAGCACAGGACCTGTGAAAAAAGCTACAGAAGGTCATAGCCCGAGTAAATGCTGTCTAGGACATGACAGACTCTTCCTCCCATAACTCTGATTTTCTTCTATTTCTTGGTTTTATTTCAGACAGTTTCTTAGCTGTGGTCGTAAACTGATGGGTGGCTTACAACTGAGGGAATGAAGGACATATTTCTCACTTGAGCCAAGGTTAGAGGATCTTTACATGTCAAACCATACATGCAGTATATATTAAGGTATCACATACAGTATAACATACCCAAATAAATATGTTATCCTCTGGACCCTTGCTCATGCTCCTATGGACAGGGAGCAGTACAGGACAGCTATGTGCAGAAGTCAGGAATTCACTTCTCCGGAAATGCCTCATGCCTTTTCTTTTACACTTTCTCATGCAGAGCAGGAATTTCTTTCATGTTCCTTTTATATCCTTGTCCCTTAACCACAACACTATTCAACTAAGACATCTGGCACCCAGTTTACCCTGGGGAACTTTACAGTGTTATCTTTTAACATGTTATTTTTGGTAAAAACACTGGCTGATTACATGTGTGTTGTTGCCATATCTTAAAACTACTTCTTAGCGACTACTGCTTCATTAATATTTCTAGTGCCATTGCATGCAATATTATGACATCACCCTTGCCTCTTCTCATGTGCTGGTTTAATTAAGACATTTGTTTGCTTTACGGTTATTACTTCCTGTACCAGGAAACCAAACACACTGTAAAGAGGTTAACAATAGATTCAAAGTTGTCCATATGCAGCTTGAGGGAATAATTTTTAAAAGTCCATTAACGGGATAGGGTTAGTTTCATATATATTTCTGCCATTTCCCTGGAAGGTAGCAACTCAATTGTCTGGCTTTATCTGCTGCATATGCTGATGTTTGTTTACACTGGCTGTTTGCCCAAACAGCTCAATTTCCTATATTTCCAATTTAAGAATAAACATAATGATACTCTATAGTGTGCCCCACTGCAGCCAAAGGAACATCTCCATTACTGAACTCAGCTGGAGAAATTCCAGCAGAAAAATCAAATCCTCTTTAAACCCTCAGAGTGCAGTTTTGGAGCCATACTTGTGCAGGAAATCCCCTTGCACGCAGATCCCACAGAAAATACCTGGCACCCAGCAGTCGGAGTGGCTTTGGAATGATGAACCTTTTTGCATATCCTTGCCTAGGGAAGCCATTGCCCCAGCTCTGGGGGTTGCAGTGATTGTGTCTGTGGCTGATCATCAGTGAGTTTAGGGCAGGGTTTAAGATAAAACAGCCTCTGGTTCCCATACGGCCACTCACAGACTAAGCACACGTGTTAGAAAGCCAGAAACCAGGGGTTTTCCGTGCCTTAGACTTCTCTGGGGTCTTCTGTTTGGTGATGGCTGCAGGTGATCATTGTAAACTGCACTTTGTCTCTCCATAGTTGCCTACGTGGAGGCTGCACTTGGCAGATGAAGGCAAAGAGCAGGACACAGCCTCTTTCCAGGCTTTCTGGCTTTTCCAGGTCCACCAGAGCAGGCATTAATATAGAAAAAACATTAGCATGAAAGGGTCAGTGCTCTCTTCCCTCACAAGAAAATAACTGTGGGAGAGACAGCCCAGTGACCCTCACAGGAGCATCAGTGGAAAGCTTGTGGTTCAGGGAATAACTCCCATCAGAGATATCAGGGACTGTGCACCCGTACCAGGACATTGGGCTGCTGCTACTAGCTGGTCAAGGAACCCTGCATGTGATACCTGGATGTGCTGCTGGGGTTTATTTTCACGAGGATGAGCTGATAAGATATGAATGGTTGAATGTTGCTCATAAATGAAATTCAGCCGTCAGCCAAGATCCTAATGAGCCACAGCTGGCTGCTGGTCTGAAGGCCCAGTATGTGCACTAATTACATCATGATGAAGCATCCTCACTGACATGTCACTACACTGCTATTAGCACACAGAGCACAACTAGGAAAAAATGAATCTGCTAATTCCCTAATTCATCACAATAAAGTAAATTACAGAAGCACAAATTAGTCTCACAACACACAGAGATGTCCCTGAGCTCCAGCCTTATAATCATCTGATGAACTGAGGCAGCTAGGACTAAGAAGACCCAAGAACCCACTGCTGGGGAAAGGAATACAGGGCAGCATTGTCTCTCCCATGTGTAAAGGCAGCAGTGATCCTGACTCTGGCAGCTGTGGCTGTGCCTCCAAGCCAAACCTTATCTTCTATCCTATCCCTGCCTGTGGCCTCCAAAGAGATGGTCTCACTGCTCGTTTTATTTTTTCACAAGCCTGGGTAAGGACTAGACTGAGAGATAAGGAAAGGTAGTAGTCCAGAAAAGCTGCTTCCACAAAATATAGTAACAGTGGCAGTTAATACTGGAGCACCATCTACTGTCTACTAAATATCTATTAACACGTGTTTAGGCACCTGTCTTGCATTCACACCAAAATATCTCTCTGACCATCTTCCTCTCATCTGAATTTCCTGCTTGCCTCCTGGGTAGGCCTTGTCTCTGTAAGAAGGATGCCATCTTCTTAGATCAGGCACATATGTGTGTGCTTCTGACAGGAGACCTGGAGAAAGCAAGGTGGAGAAGAACCTGCATTTGTTTGATCAGCAGGGCATGAAGATGGACAGGACTGAAGTAAGGCAATCTGGCATCAGATGCAATAGGTACAGTCCCACCTGTACAAGGACAATGGTACTGATCTCTCACCAGCACAGACTGATGTAAAAACAAACATTTTCCAAAATTCTCTGTGAGCAAAACCAGCATTATTTCTACTTGTGTTCCTGTAGAGCAATGGGGAGGCAAGACATGGAACAAAAGAAAATCTTCCAGATCAGTGTTTCAGACTTTCTACAAATTTAGGCAAACGTTGTTACATCAATTAGACAGGTTGCATACATTAAAACCATTGTACTAATTACAGCAATACTTCAGAATTCAAGATTTTTGGCGATGACAGTGGTAGAAGTTTAGGAATGTAAAATAAAAGCTTGATTTAAAGTGCTATGATCTATGGTCCAAAATGTCAGCCTGTGATGTTTATCTTTCACCTTCTGATTACAGGAAAATGGAACGGGGATAAAATGAGGCTGTGAAGAGAGAAAGAAAAAAGAGCAAAGGAAATTGTGGCTAACAGAGGTTAAAAACAACAGTCAAAACTACAATAAAAGTAATGAAAAAGTGAAAAAAAAGAAAAGAATTAAACAATGCCTACATAATACAGAGAAAAGTGTTGAGAGAAATCTATAGCTGCAAGAGAGGGGTGAAAGATGGATTTCCAGGAAAAAAAATATGGAGAGAAGATAAAGGGGGGGAGAAAAATTAAATAATGAATGTACAAAATGTATTAGAAGAACAAATGCAAATAGAAAAACTGAATTTGTATGATATAACAAACAAACAAAGAGCAAGTATTTAAAAATTAAGTATTCCATTAGGTCAGAAGTGTATGCATCTGAATTCAGGTTAGAGAGAAATCAGAGGTTTACTGTCTCAAACATACATTTCACTGCCTACTTTAGCTACCTTTAAATAAAAATTTTAAAAACCCACAAAACTTGTAGCCCTTGTTCTTGGGCCTTCTTGAAGTTGTTGTTTTGGGCTTTTTTTACAAAGTTGCATCTGCACATGTGAGCCTGTAGAATGACTGGGGTTTTCATTCTGGGTTCAGTGTGGGCTTCATTCAGAGTGGGCTCTCCAGGAGAACTCTAAAACATTTTCTGTGATGTCTACCTTCAGTAGAAGCATTACTGTCTGGAAGTCTGGAAGCTAGAGGAGAGAAACAGGCAGATTTTTTTCCCAATACTTTTTGAGAGACAAAGTTCCCAGTCCATCTCCCCGCCCAAAAGAGAAGCTCTGTGCACACTCAGTGTGACAGTAACTCCATTTTGTTCAGTGAAACAGTTGGTCCGTGTTGAAACAAGTGAGCATTTTATCACTGTCTTCTGTGGATTTGACCTTTAGAATGTATTTGGAGAACAAGGTGAGACAAACTTGCTGTAGAAGGCAGTTGCACCAAACAGCTGGTCTCCAAGATTTTCCAAACAAAAAAAAAAAAACTCTTTACAATTTTATTGGAAAAAGAAGGCCATTTGCTACTGCTCCAGCTTTTTTCCCCCTATATTTCTAAAAACTTTCCTCTCAAATGCCATCAAAAGCCTGTTGTAACCTGTGCTTTTTTGGTTGCTGGTCCAGAAACATCACAGGAATTTGCTGGGTTGTCTCTGAAAGTGCTGACAGAAGACAGGAATGGGAGGGGTAGAGGGTGGCTGTAGGAAGTTGAGGTCTAGGACAGAAAGCCTGATCTCTCTCTATCAGATGGATGCAGAAGACTAATGCAGCAATTTGGCATTAATTCAATGTGGCTGAGAGCTCCTGCTGGGAAACCCTCTGAGATCAGAACTATGTGGTACTTGACACAGTTCTTTTCTAAATGTATTTTATCATACTGTAAATGTAATCTATTTAGTTTAGAAATACAATCATACTGCATAATCTTCCAAATAAATGCAATGGGTTTTCTTACTTCGGAAACTTGACTTCTGTTAAAAAGAGACATTTTTAAGGCTCTGAGTTTGTGTTGGTTCTCTCTTACTCTTTTTTGAAAATATGGACGCTGTGGCTTTTCAGAAGATACTTTTGTGTGTAAAGCAGCACCATAACATAATCTTACCAGACAAAGGATGTAGAGGTTTAGACAAGATCTGTTTGGGGGCTTAACTGATTGTCGGCAGCAGCAACAACACAAACTGCAAAACCTCTGGTCAAAGAAAGGTTATCTGAAGGTTGCTGAACTTAGAGAAGAACATGTCTCTCTCTTCTTCAGCCACCCTCACACTCCACTCTGGCATGTACTGTTGTAGATAGTTGTTGGCTTCTTCAGATTACACATCTATCATCATACAAATCAGAGAAATCAGTGACAGCTTAGTTATTAATAATTCTGTTATTCAGGGAAAACAAGTGCAGTTTCAGCTGCTTTTGGGTCAAGAAGTGGTATTGAAAACATGCCTTGGATCAATAAAATATTTGGGGGTGATGGAATGCATGAACAAGATCATCTTCGCCTAGTATATCACACCTTTGAATGTGAACAACTTGTGTTTGATTGACATAATTCCATAGGGTTATTGCTCATAATGACATAAAAATAATTTGGAAATTATGTAGTTTTCCAACTAATAAACTGGGATTTTTAATTAAAAAATTTAGAGAACCAAATGCCTGGTTAGCTGCAAATCTTCCTGTCTGCACTTCTGAAAACTGATTTTGACTTTTAGTCCAAATATATTATATGAGACTACAATGTGAAAGTGACACCAGAAACATATTCCTCAGCTTGGCCTCATTGTGCTTAGGGCCATGACGTTTCAAAAGTAGTGGCTTAATTTTGTAATCTTGTGCTTTTGGGAACATTTACAGTAATATTTATGGAGGCTAATTAAGTAACAAGGACTGGATTTCTAGATGGCTTAAGATACTTTTTTCATCAAAATGCAGTACTTATCATCATAGAATCATATAGACTGGTTAGAGTTGGAAGAGATCTTAAAGATAATCTAGTTCTAAGCCTCCCACTATTGTTGGGAACACCTTCCACTAGACCAGGTTGCTCAAAACCCCATCCAGCCTGGCCTTAAACACTTCCAGGGGTAGGGCATCCACAACTGCTCCATGAAAACTGCTCCAGTGCCTCACCAGTTGCACAATAAAGAACTTCTTCCTATTATATAATTGAACCTTACCCTCCTTTCATTTTGAAGCCATTACACCTTCTCCTATCACTCCAAGTCTATGTAAAAAGTCCCTCTCCAGCCTTCCTGTAGGCCCCTTTTAGGTATTGGAATGACAGTGAAAGAGATTTCTCTCATGGAGAAATCTCTTCATGGAGATTTCTCTCCTTCATGGAGATTTCTCTCCTCCAGGCTGAAAAACCCCAGTTCTCTCAGTCTGTCTTCACTGGAGAGGTTGTCCCCACTGCCGGCAAAGATGTTAAAGGGCACTGGTCCCAGGACTGACCCCTGAGGGACATCAGTGGTCTCCACTTTGACATTGAGCTGGTGAGCTCAGCTCTTTGAATGCATTCATCCAGACAACCCCTTATCCACCGAGAGCCCATCAAATCCAGGGCTTTCCACTTTAGAGACCAGGATGTTGTGCAGGACTGTGCCAAGGGATTTGCACAAGTCCAGGTCGATGATGTCATTTCCCCTTCTCTAACCACCAATGCTGTAATCCTGTTGTAGAAGGCCACCAAATTTGTCAGGAATGATTTTCCCTTAGTGAAGCCATGCTGGCTCTCACCAACTACTTCTTTACACATTGTTTCATTTTGCACAGTTCTGGTGCTTGCATTCCCAACTCTTGTGTGGATAAACTTAGGTACTCGCAGAGTGAAGTGCCCAATGTGAAGATGGAAGATCCGTGCCTTTGGTAAAGAACTGGATACCAAACTACTGAAATCCCAAAGGACACAGCATCTATTCAGCAGTGCTTCCTCAGAATGTGCACTTGAGTGAAGACTTCAATGATGGGCAGACACAAACATCCATGAAGTGATCAAATACCCCCTCAAAGGTTTCTGTGAGTAAGAAGTAGTGGAGTAGAGCCTCACTACAAAAGCTTGTGGCTATTTTCTCATTCCCAATGGCATTGTGGGTGGAGTGGTGGGAAGAGGTGGCATTGCAGACCTTTTCCCTGTGTTCTCCCCAGAGAAACTGGTGGGGAGTGCAGAGGCAGAGGAGCACATGAGCTGAGAGGTGGTTAGGCAGATGTCTGTCCCACAGACTTACAATGCAAGCATAAGGCTAGGGACAGTGAGTTTGCTCCCACGGTGGCACTGCACCACTAAGTTACTAAGTTAAAGATCAGTGCAGGCTTCTCCTCAAAAATTTTCAGTGAGTTTGGGTTTATTTTAGCACGTTCACCTCCTTCCCATTGTTCTCATGGACATCTGACAGCAGTCTGTCTCTGTTTCCATTACACAGGTCACAGTATGTGTCATGGGGAGAGAAGTATAGGACATAGTTCAAAAATAGTCTTTTAGTTATTCTTCAGGACGATTGTGTTTGTTGTGTGAGTTTCTCAGCTCTCATAGGAAATTGCTGGGTTTTGTTGTGTGTGTTTGTTTTGGTTTTTTATGAGCACATCTGCTTAGCATCTGAATTTCTAAATAACTTAAAATTAAATAAAGCACAGGGTTAACCCATGTGAGGCCATAAGTCTGTAGGTCCTAGGGAAGTGAATTTTGAATTGCTTCAGTTTTTCTGCACTACGACAGTGACTACTTCCATGTAGTTCTGTACATATGATCTGAAAACACAGGAATGTGGAACTGAGATCAACATGATCTTCCATTTTATACCTCTCTGTCAACTGTACTTCAAAATGGTGAGCTTTTCAGAGACATCTTCAGCAGCTGAAGGGAGTATCAATTATCAGTAAGTAGAAATAACTGTAGGAAAAAATGCAAGTAACTATTTCTTGGGACACACTTATACTGGTGATTCAGCTACACAAACTTGAAGCATGAGATTGCAGATATCCCTAATGCTATTGTTGCAGTTTGGAAGACAAGACTTCTATGTTCTTGCAAAGATAGGAATTCTCTGGGTTGTGCATCCAGTAGCTGTGTGGCTGCTCTCTGACCCTCCGTGGGGGTGACAGACAAGCAGCCACAGGCTCACATCACACAGAGAAGCCATAGAATCACAGCTGGGATGCAAGAATCCCACCAGGGTCCTGGAGTCAAAGTCCTGGATCTGCACAGGAAAATCCCAACCCCTCCTTGCCTGTGGCATGTGGGACTAGCAGATACACAACAGCCTGTAGCCTCCCTGGTCAGAAGATAGAATGTAGCCAGTGATTTTTAAGCAAATGCATGGACTAAAATCACATAAAACAACCTAATAAATTATATGTTCCTAAATTTGAGGATTGGTTTGTCTTTTAATACATCAGTAACAGCTTTTTCACTGTGGGTTTCTTAGGTACTTCTGCATTAGGAAATACTGCTGGTGAGCAGGTTAGACTTCAGATTCGATCTGATATAAACTAAGGCACCTTCACTTACAGTATCAGGTTTCTAGGACCATATAAACTAACAGAAAATTGAGTGCAAGAAATGTAGAAGAAGTAGCTGCCAGGGAACTACAATGCATTTACCTTTCAAAGAGTCTTTGGTATGACTTTTACACTATGAGTTACCAGAAGTCCTCATTAACTCCTACCTCTCCAATAAAGTACTAAGACAATTTGAAAGTACTAAGACAATTGGTTTCAAGACTTTTACCAGACTGCAAGTTTTCACAAGGAATAATTACCACTGGCAAGCAGCAAATATCACCCTTGACTTCTTTCTAGGACCCAAGCCTGTGGCATACTTCACTGACTTCCGACACCAGACTTCAAGACTTAAACTTTCATGACTCTGTGGAATAAAATACATGGTACCTCAGAGTTTACAGAGTAAAAACATTCTCTCCCAAATGCAGTATCAAATTGAGCAAAATTCTTGTTGAGAAGTGTCACTGAAGATGAGAACTGTGTGTGCCCATTGATGAAGCCTAATTCTGGACAATATATAAGTAACTTAAAGTATCATCTCAATTGTAAAAAGCAATGAGAACAATAGACCTTAAAAGCAATGAAAACAAAAAGAGGAAAATCTCAGTTTATGTGCAGACTTGGAAAAACCCCTAGAGGCGTATAACTCAATCCTTATGTCCAAGATCTTAATACACCACAAAATGTCGTGAGAGAAAGAATTTCCTGTTACTTTCTTCTGTGTGTACACATGTAGAATGTAGAAAGGTTCAGTTTAGTATTATATAGCAGCCCACTTTGAAAGCACAGCTATACTACAATAAAACTACACTTTTATTCATGTGACCATCTGTTCTCCAGGTGGGAAATTCTGACAGAGGAGTTATTTTCTTGATTTCTTTTTGAACATGCAATTTCTGATTTTTATCTTGGAGATTGTAGCAATGTTCAGCAAAAACTTATCTATTTGCTTTACACTCTGGTTTGTAAAGTACAATAAATTCTACAGGAGTCCCTCAGGACCTGTTAGGAATGAGAAGCATTTTGTTTTTCCAGATGGTCATGTAAAGCTTGTTTTTTATTAATGATTAATGCTCTATAGATTAAATCACAAAAAGAGGTGTTCATAACTTCAGAATTTTTTTTGGTTAAACCCTAATGATTTTTTCCTATACAGGAAAATCTAGCTACCACACAGGGGTAGAAGCCACTTACACTCACTGTGGGTCTTTTATGTGGGAACACACCTCTTAATGAGCATCAGACAGAGCTTTCTAGGCCCAGAGCAGTCTCTGAGATGGTGCGTGAACCTGTGGGGTGCATCAGGGGCTGATAGATCCCCTCTTCCCCTTTAAGTGGGACTGTGCATTTTCTGTTTGCCCTCTGCTCCCCGGAGAAACATTCAGCTACCTTCTTTACTCATTGGGATTTTCACTAAATTCCATTTTCTTTTTTCTTTCCTTTCTTTTTTCTTTCCTTTCTCTGTGTCTCCTATTTCCTGCTTTGATATGGCATCTCTCTGCAGTCATCTGAGCTCTTTGCCCTCTGAGTGTTGAGCAAACGAATATAAAAGGCATCCTGGCCCTCACGCATGCTCAATTTGCTGTAAAAGAAGAGATTTGAGAAAATATCTCTGCAGATATTCTCACTGCACACAGGAGACATCAGGACATATTCTTTAAGATCAGTGTCCAGCCTGGCTGGATCTGTCACCTTTTTTATATACACACATCTTATTAAAAACATTTGTCTGTGGAAAGTTGTCCAGATCCCTGTCCAACAGCTGGCACTTTGCAGCAGCAGTCGCTAAAGGCCTCAAGCCTGCTAAATAATTTTTAAATATTTCCATGAAGTCCTGTCAGTTTGTTTGAACCATTCATCTGATTCAGCACTAGAGCCATGGAAAGGCTGATTAATGGTTTGCTTATTTTACAGACTAACAGCCCACAAGCCAATTGCCCACTAATATTTCCCCAGCGAGCACAGGCTCATTTTTGTGCTGCATTAGGTTGCTGGGAAACGAAACTCCTACATTCCCAGACTGTTCCTGATTATGGTTACTACATGAAATAGAGTGCCTATTATAATTTTTAATCTTAGCAGGTAGCCCTGTTTATTTACCATAGGTCATAAAGTTGACTGAAAATTTCCCCAGAATTTAATTTCCACATAAGGAATAATTTTGTAATGAAATTAATGGGAAAAAATAAAAGAGATTGTTTCACTTAAGGACCAAAGAAATCAAAGTTAAACATGGTGGAAAAAAATGAGAGAAAAAAGCAATACATTGGCTGATTGACATAGGCTGTTATTACAGTTTGTACAGCAAAATATTACTTTCTCAAATAAATAATTTTCTTCACTTTTTAAAAATTCAGTAGTATTAAAATTATCCGTTTCTGCTTTCCAGAATTTTAAAGTCATTCACTGTTCAAGTGCAATCTAACCTGTACTACAGAAGGTGGTTTTGAAGTTCATTCTAAGGAATGAGATAAAAATGTGTTAAAAACATAGAGGTTTTCCCTTTTCATCTCTTCCAGCACTGAAAATGAAAACTTTATTTACATACTAGCCCAGTGTTTTCAGGGTTTGAAGGAAAAACATTTACTTTCTCTTCATAAATGCAAAAAGAAATACAGTACTGCAATTTCAAACACAAATGGAAAAGACAGAGAAGGGAGTGGGTCTCATTATCAACATTTTTGTTCTTTTTTAAGTTTCCCTTGTGTTTAAAGAACTTAGAATTTCTTAGAAGATAATAGCAATACCAAAGTTCCATTTTAAATGCCTTTGTAGCTCAAAAGGCCTGGGAGGGTGTCAGGCTGGGGGGTTCGGTTTGGTTTTTAAATATCAACCATTTAGGCTGTTTATCAAATGTGTGCCCCCTGCAACTGTCATTTTAAAGGACAGGGATGATAAAAAGCTGCAGATCTCTCTCAAACCTTACAGGCTATGTGTTTGTCGTATTTAAACCTTTGTCCTGATTATCCAAAGAATTGCTGGTGGAATCCTTGGACCACTTTCCCTGCCATTACTTTCCTCTCTTCCTCCCTTTTTGTTAAGGTTGAAGAATTCAAGTCCATAAATTTCAGCTTTTACAGAAATAAATTTTAACTTGCTCAGCACAAGCACAAGAGCCCAATAAGGTACTGACTGCCATCTTTCATGAACTTAAGGGAGCTGAAGTATTCAGCACTTTGCAGAAATGAGTTCCTTTCTGCAGCAGGGCCAGAATTCCACACTGAAGGCTAAGGAAAACTCAGTTCTCTCAGGCCTGTTGATCACCCCAGCCGTGTGAGGTAAACAATCATAGAATTGTTTAGGTTGGAAAAGACTCTATAGATCATCGAGTCTGGCCACTATCTGAGCACAGACATGTCCACTAAACCACATCCCTAAAAGCCACATCTAAACATCTTTTAAATATCTCCAGTGATGGTGACCCAACCAGTTCACTGGGCAGCCTGTTCCAGGGCTTGAAGATCCTTTCAATGGAGAAATTTTTCCTGAAAGCCAATATAAATTTCCTTGGTGCAAGGAAATTCTTTCCTTAGAATTATAGAATCATAGCGTGATGCAGGTTGGAAGGGACATTAAAGGTCATGTAGTTCCAACCCTCCTGCCATGAATGGGAATATCCTTCACTAGATCAGGTTGCTCAAGGCCCATCCAATCTGTCTTTGAACACTTCCAGGGTAGGGAATTCACAACAGACCTGGACAACCTGTTCTAATGTTTCATCACCCTCTGAGTAAAAATTTCTTCCACTTTTCTAACTCAAATTTCCTGTCTTTGAGTTTGAAACTATTGCCCTTTTTCCTGTTACTATCTACCCATGTAAAAAAATCCTGTTCCCTCCTTTTTTTGAGTCTCCTTAAGGTATCAGAAGGTCACAGTCAGGTCTCCTGAAGCCTTCTTTTCTCCAGCCTGTCCTCATAAGAGCAGTATTCCATCCCTCTGATCATCTTCATGCCCTCCTCTGGACCCATTGCAGCAGGTCCATGGTTTTTGTGTTGAAAAGACCCCAGATCTGGATGCAGCACTCCAGATGGGGTCTCACAAGGACAGAGTAGAGAGGCAGAATCGCCTCCCTTGCCCTGCTGGCCGTGCTGCTTTTGATGTGATCCAGGACATGATTGGCTTACTGGGCTGACAGCTCACATGACTCATGTGCAGCTTTTCAACCACAAGAACCTCCAAGTTCTCTTCTGCAGGGATGTTCCCAATGAGTTCTTCTCCCAGTCTGGGCTTATGTCCAAGATTGCTCCTACCTAAGTGCAGTCCTTGACATGGACTTGGACTTGTTAAACTGAATGAGGTTCTTGTGGGCCCACTTTTCAAGCTCATCCAGGTACTCTCCTTCGGTTATGTTAACTTCACCACTCAACTTTGTGTCATCTCCAAACTTGCTGAGACTGCATTTGATCCCACTGTTTGTGTCATTGAAAAAGGTGTTTAAGAGCACCAGTCGCAAGACAGAGCTCTGAGTTCTGTGGACACAGAGCCATTGACCACAACTCTCTGGCTGCTTCCATCCAGCCCATCCTTATTAACTGAATAGTCCATCCAGCAAATCCATGTTATGTGGGATGACATCAAAAGTCTTGCGGAAATCTAGATAGATGACATCTGTTGGTATTCTCTTGTTACCGTTGTCATCACTCCATCCTAGAAGGTCACCAGACTGGTCAAGCATCATTTGCACTTAGCAAAGCCCAGCTGGCTGCCTCGAGTCATCTCCTTGTCTTTTGTGTGCCATAGCACAGCTTCCAGGAGGATCTGCTCCATGATCTTCCCAGGCACAGAGGCGAGGGTCACAGGTCTGTTTTCTCAGATCTTCCTTCCTCCTCTTTTTAAAAATGGGAATGGTTTTTCATTTCTTCCAGTCACCAGTGACTTTGCCTTGACTTTTCAAATGTGATGGATGTTGGCTTGATAACATCAGTCAGTTTGCCCAGGACCCTGGGGTGTATCTCATCAGGTCCCATAGTCTTGTGGCTGTTCAGCTTCATCAAGTGATCCCAAACCTGCTCTACACTCATAATGGGAGGGACTTCACTGCTCCTACACCCACTCAAAGGATCAAGAGACATGGGAAGCCTGACTGCCAGTGAACAGTGAGGCAAAGAACTGAGTACCTCAGTCTTCTCCATATCAGTCTCCACTTTCTTGAGGTAATTTCTTGTTGCCCTATCTCTTGCTACCAGAGAGGAGAGACCAACTTCCACCTCTCTACAACATCCTTTTGGATGGTTGTAAAAACTGTAAGGGAACTGATATGAGATCTGGAAGTGATAGGAGTGTGACATGTAAATGTCTCTGGGCAGCACCACTTGGCAGCTAAAGCACAGATAACCAAGGAATTACGTGACTTAATTACAGCTAAATCACTAACCGTAAAATGACACACCATCAAAACAAAAGAGTGTCACAAGGATTGATTTCCAAAGATTGTAAATTTCTAGGAACTCAGTTTCTGCAAAGTGTCAGAAAAACAGAAACTGGGAAAAATGGGGACATTCCAACCATCAAATCTTCTGGAATTGTTAGCCATCTGTTCCCAGAGAAATGGATGATTCACTTATCTGTTGTCATCTGCTCTACAGCCCCATCACTACCACAGCCCTCAAGAAATGAGCCAGTTAGTAATAAATCCTGTATTTTAAACAGGAAATGATTCTTCAGCTGGGGATGTCTAAAAAAGAAACAAGCTGCTGTCTTCCAAATGGCACACAGTGAAATTACTGTGCTCCTCGGTCAACCCCAGAGAAGTTTAATGGCTTGAGGCAGCTGACTTATTGTCATTATGAGATCTATTGGGGCAGGGGCAGGTTATGAATTTAATGTCTTGCAAGGGGAAATGGAGATGAGACTGTTTACGTTTAGACTCTGGGGTGTGAAGGGAAGCATCAGGGACACTGACCTTGTTTCTTCAGGGATTTTTTTTGCCTCGCTATAATTCCTGGTGGCAGCCTGCAGCCTCTCTGCTCCTGATGCACTGAAGGACAGCAGACCAGCAATGTAAGCCAGAGGCCATGGCTATAATTAGGTCAACAGAAAGCAAAGCAACTTATGAAAAACCCCTTCCTCTGCCTTGTCTTCTCTTGTAAAAACTTCATGCTTTCCTGACATACAGATTACAGGAAAACAGAAAGAACATATGGATACTGTCAATGGGATAAACAGATTCTAACAATAAAAGAGAAGGTAGAGAATAGAGACAATAATTTGATTATGTGATGAATAATTGCTTTGCAAATGATAGGGCTCTGCTGTCAATTAAAAAGGTCAGAGCTGGAGTGAAGCAGAGCAATTCCTTTGATTGTGAATAGTGGTGGCTAAAATGACCTTGAACCTGGTCTCTCTCATGCAAAAACCTGTGTGAAACAGTAAGTGGATTGAGTGGATTTTTTGAAATGGATTGAGCAGCATCCAGCAAAGTCTGATGAGGTGAGTCTTTTCTCTGCATGTGTTAAGTTCCCTCAGGGGACGAGAGCATCAGTCATTCAGCAGCTTTATAAAATGGGAGCACACATTCTGCTGATCTTGCTTAGAGGTGATCCTCTATTAAGGACTTCAGTCTATTTCAGTCATCCGAGTTTTAAGATGCCTTCATCATGCCATATCAATGTGGAGCCCTCTGAACCTTTTCCTGAGTGGTAGCTTATAAGTCTTAAGGGTATGCTTTTTTCTTCCTACATTTTGATGATATCGAGTAAATTTAAAATGCAGATGATAATATGTTAGCAATAGATAATTAGTTCAAATTCTTTCAGGTATCAATGAGGTGTGAGTCTACCTTTTTAAAAAAGCATAATGTTTGTTCTCGTTCAAAAAAAACCCAAACAAAACCCAACAACTGAAACAAGCAACCTAAGATCTATTATTGGAACTGATAAAATACTTGTTTTGAAATGCATTTTTACCTGGTTAGAAAGGTATTGGAACGAATGGCATAACAGTCATGCATACCAAGATTTTAAGTAAGAGACAGACTTATTTGACAAAGAAGTTAATTAATAATGAGAGCAAAAGACCATGCAATGTGGATTCTTAATTTCTGAAAATTTGCAGTCAAAAGTGATTTTAAAATAAAAATTTTAATTAAACACAAACTAAAGGGAAAAAATGGATGAAATAACACAGCTTGTGATTAAAAAGAATAGGAGTTCAATGGTTCTTTATGGTCTGGAAATCTGTAGTGGAGCACAATATTGAAAGATGCTAGGTCTATTAAAATGCCCTTTCAGCTACCTTTGCTGTCAGTAGTTCATGACTGACTTAGCACCCTCTGCAGACTACAGTATTTTATAATGGAGATTTTCCCACAAAAATTTTCAACAGCAGTATTTCTTTTTTTCCCCTCTTTTTACATCTCATTTTTCGCTGTTATCTTACTGCATTTAAACCTGCTGTGAGACTGCTTTTAATTTCATTGCTCTTTTGGCATTTCTCTATGTGTAAGTTTCTTATGGCCAAAGTTTTTGCTCAAGTTTTTATCTTCTTTTTTAAATTGGTTGTATTGCAAGTTTGGGGGTGTTATAATCTTTCTTTTCTGACAATAATCTGCCAGTGAGAATAAAATTTTCTGGTTCTGTTCAGGAACCTTTAATTGGAACCTGCTTATTCAGTCCATTGGACTACTTGTATTAAAAAAACTCAGACAATTTCCTAGGTCTTAACCAAATGTGTAGAGAGCAGAGCTGGGCTCTGAATGAAGAAACAATTCAATGGGGATTTATTTTCATTCATTTTTCAATACTATCTCTTTGTGTCAGTCTGAAAGGAAAAAAAAACCCTTTATGAAGTCCTGAGTAAACTCTGACTGGTTGCTCCTCAGAATGCTTTAATCTTGTTATGTGGGAAAATAATCTGTGGGTTTGTGTTTGAGTAGAAACATTTCGATATGTGCTTTCAAGCTGGGACTTTTAAACACGCACACAGAGACACACACAGACACACAGACTCACAGATACACACACACACACATGCGCACTCTGCTTTCTGCTCCATCACTTTACTCTGACAGTTCTGGAACAACAACATTGAGGTGATCAAAGCTTGAGACACAACACTTCATTGAGACAGGTGAGACAGATTAGAGACAACTGTTGCAGCTCTGTGGAACTGCGCAGGCAGCTGCATCTCTGACATTTCCTTTGCCTTTAATTTTAACATCGTTTTTCCCAAGCAAGTTTGGAATTGTTTCAGTTTATGTTGATGGCAGCTGAGCTATGCAAAATTTTTATTCTCAAATACAACTTCATTACCTGCATTTGGATTTCACTAGAAACATGACCTGCAGCCATTGCTTGTACGTTTTCCTAATTGCATAAATCGCTCAAATGAGCTTCTACAATATACATTTCCCAATAGTGCCATGAGAACATCACAGTTTCTCATTAAGTCAGTTGAGACAAAACGCAAGAGCTTTTGAGGAATGCTAAGGAAGGACAAAAGAAATACAAGTACAGAAACTAATGAAGGGTTTAATGAAGACATAGCAAGAAGTTCTCATCACATTTTCTTGTAATATCAATGTGGACAGGGTGGTTACTTTATGAGCATAATTGAACAAACTGAAAAGATAATGAAAAAGAGTTTGATTCTCACAAGGCAAATTATATCCATGGACTTCACTTTAAAAAGTTGTACTGAAACAAAGAACTCAGCAGGACACAAAGCTTGAATCAGACACTCATAGCATGTTAGGAAAAACTAACCACAGTTTTGAAAGGGACAGAAATCTCTCCTGATTGAAGGCAGCCTAGAACACCTGAAACTACAGAGCCCCTTAACATGGTGGCTACTTAATTACTGAGAGTCATATTCTAGTTCATAATTTTCCTACCCAAATTTGAAGTGAAGTTCAAAAGTTAGTGAAAAATCTGTGTGTCTTTGATACATACGATCAGCTGCCAGCTGCTGCCTTGGATCCCTATTGCACAAACTATTCTCCTGGGGGAACAATAACAGCTACTCTTCTTCAAGAAACAGGACTACTACTCATAGCCAGGTTATGATAGCCTCATCAGCTATCATGAGGTTTAAGTGTTCATTTGGACAGCTTAATTCCTTAAGACTGAATTAAATGGATACCCACAAACTGGTTAGCAGCAATTCATCAAAAGCCCAAATATATTGAAGGCATAAGAGACATGAAGGAAAAATGTATCTTTTCCAAAACCAAGGAGAACATCTTCACAACCTGTCCTTACAACTATCAGTCTAAGATGTGCTCCTCAAATATATGTGTTCTCAGTCTTCTTAAGATAATTTCGCTACTATGAAATTTTTCCTCTCTGGCCTTACTGGAGCAACTATATGCAGAGAGGCTGATATTGGAAGGCAGTGGCTGTGTTGTCCCTGTATGTCAGATTTCCCCATCTTTGTAGTGTGTCCATCTGATGCTCCTATACTTGTGGAAGTAGAAAAGACATTGAATAAGGCTGATCTTGCACTCCCCATTATTTTCTGCTTTAAACAGCTTTGCTGAGAGCAGCTGTTGAATAGAACTGACAGTGATTTGATCCACACAGCTGCCACTGGCAAATTCAGTGCAGAAGGAAGTCTGAGTAACAGACGCAGAGCCACAAACACAGAAGCGAAATCACAAGTGGGTTTGTGAGAAGTCTTTAGGACTGCTAGATGTGAACAGATTTCCCTTGTCAAGCAACTGAATGTGGAACAATGTATTGATACTTTCAAACTGTGCTTCCCAGAAATCAGTGTGTAAGTGTTGGCTGGTGTGGGGTAACCAGAAAGACTAGTCGCTTTGCAGATAGCAAACACCCACTAGCATAACTTTCAGTAAATGTCTATAAAATGTTATTGTGGATGCAAATTAACACAGAAATAGCAAAGCAGCTATGTTTCATTCAGTACTCACACAGTTGTTAACAATCAGAGACCGGTTTTCCTCACCAATAGCTCGATGACTGAAATGTGGTTACCCTTTAAAGAGGTGCCTTTAACTAGAAGGCAGCATATATGTATAAAGAAGCAGAGGCAGATCCTCTTAGAGAGGAAATGTAATATCCCTTAAGAGAAAAATTAAATGTCATCAAATGGAGATTTTAGTTGCCATAAATATAAACTCCAGATTCCAGATAAGTGTAACTTTCTACTAAATTATTTTGAAATTTAATGTAAGAGACAAATAAAGAGCAACACTCTAGATATATTCATCAATAGTTTAGGGGGGTTTCTATATTATTTTCTTCTTAGTAATATAATGGAATCTTCTCATCTAGTCATCTCGCATTTCATCCTCTCGTAAAACATCTTTAAGTCTGGGCATCTACTCTTCCTCTAGTCTTCTGAATTTAGATCTCTGTCCATTTTTTTGTATGATCCCAGAGCGGATATCAGTAACCCTAGGACTTGCAAACAAATTACTTTCTTTAGGGACTGTAACAGGAAAATGACATCACATATTCCCAATTCATCACTATTAAAGAGCTGTAACACTTTTTCCAGCCAGGGCATCTTTGACATGGGCAGATTAAACTTTCTGTAAATTGAAGAAAGAGTCACCTTACATACATGAAGACAGTGTTTTTGTCTTGTTCTCCAGTCTAGTTTGCTGAATTAAACACTGTGAGGTTTGCTGGTCTGGAGTGACTTCCAAATTTTCAGTGCCTTGGTAATCTGCAGAGAAAAGAAGAGAAATACTAACCTGAATAAAAGAACACCTTGTAATTGTTGTCAATAGAACAAAAGATTTCAAAGTAAAGTTGACATGGAGCCTTGCTTTGGCTGAAGACATAATATTCAAATTTGAAAAACAAATATGAAGGCATAGAAAATTAGCTTTTATCCTGCCGAACAAGATACAAAGAATTTGGTTTTGTGTAAAGCCATTTGTGATTGCAGAATGTCTATACAATATACTGGAACACGTAATTTTAAAGGTAGCCACAATTTAAACAGAAAACATGCTTAGAGACATAAGGCTTTACATGGTTAGGGAGTCCCTTTTTTAAAAAAATCATCACGGCTAGCTAAACCATCTATCAGGTAGGTCAACAACACCAGCGTATCAAGTGTTACACTTGATTTTATAAAAACCTATCTCCTCCCAGAGACCTTGTTCCTCTCACATGATTAAAACATTTCTGTTGCAACAAGTAGCAAGAAAAGGTTACTCACAGAGGAAAAATCTGAAAGGCAGTTTGAGGATAAAGCTGGAAGGGCCTTTGCTGTATCATAAGGCATACCACAGATGAAACCAATGCTCATCTACTTCATCCAAAAGACAACTTGTCCTTATCTAACAAATATTTTTCCATAGTGCCCATGAACTGGATATTAATACGTGGATTATGGCCACATTATTCACACTCACGAGTCCAGCAGTTGTCAGGTACTAGACAAAAGGGGATGATTTTTTAGCTGGACTCTCACTGGAGCCAGACAAGAAATTTGTGGTTACAAGTGCTGACCAAAAGACTCCAAGGAACAGGAAAAGATCTTTGACTTTCGCTGGTTCCATTTCAGAGGTGAACCTTAGTGCCTGGTCCCAAATGGAGATCTGACAGCAGAATTAGAAATTAATATTTTCTAGGGTGGAAATCTGGAGGAGTTGGGCAGCTCTTAAGGTAAATATCCCCAATGCTCCTGAGGATCCTGAGGTCTCCTGCTGATGCACAGTGGCAGCCGTATGCTCAAGGCTGCTTGCACAGGTATTTTATCTGCCCTGCGGCCCATTCACCATGCTGTGGACAGATTTCAATCTCCAGATTTAAATATAGAAGGATAGACATGGGAAGGTTTGCTCTACTTGCTAGAGCAGCTCCTCATTAACAAGACAATGTTTTCCAAGCCAATGTCATCTGCATCCATTGTCCATTTTACTTAAGCTTTGTAAGATTACAGTCTCCTGAACAAGTCTATCCCTCCTTGTTGTTGCAATGTTCTCTCATTTCTAGAGACAATGTCCTCTAAAGTGCCATGCTTCATCTTTTTTAGGGAAAATGAGCTTTAAAACACATGGTTGAAATTGTTTCTGTTGTACACTGTCAGACTACTGAAATACATCCTGAAGAAAATGAGTGCACTCACAGAGATAGCTTATATTCCCAACTCATTCCATTGCTGCAAATTAAAAAATTCCCGTGGTCCTCAGCTGTTATTCCTGCAGTAGTTCTCAGACTGGCCAGTAAGCACATTTTTCTGTGAATGTTTTTAGAATAAATATTGTTGATTTCAACATGATCTCTACCTTGAATAATGGACGATTTATAATGCAGCAGTGTAACAGATATTGTATATTTAAGACATTTTGGAAAAACTGACATTCTCTTTCTGACATTGCTTTACCATGACCACTGGCAATTTTAAAATTCTTCAAACTCTCAGTATTCAAATAAATCATATATATATGATGTATTTGGTATATCTGTAAGCAGCCTGGAAATACTGAACAAGAGAATACTTAATTTGATGAGACTGGGCTGAAGTCTTCCCAAACTGTAGCAGCTCCTTTAGGGACTCTCTCACTTGCACAGGCTTTACTTTTGATGTATTTTGAAGCCTGGCCTTCTGTTCTCCTCCCAGTTTCTCTATTTCCCTCAGGCTGTAGAAGGTGCAGCATGTCAGTCTTCACCCATCTCTTCTACTACTGCTTCTGTGGAAACTTGAAGGCTTTGCCTCTGGCACTGTGCTGCAGAAAAAGTCATGCAGGATATTTGATTGCTTCGTTCCACGTTCCAGAGACTCAGAGAGTTTGCAGAAGGCACTTTCTGCTTCACACTGGTAATAAATAAGGTGCATTTAGATACAGTGGGGTAGAACATCAGGGCACATAGAAGGGATCTCATAGGAGAGGGGACAATTGCTGGGAAAATGCAGGTGGAGCCTGAGGGAAGCTGTTATTGAATCCTGCGGTGATGATCACGGCAAGCTCAGTGGGGACTGCTCCAAACTCCTTACTTGCATGTCTCAGGAGGCATCTAAACCACAGCAAAGCAGGGAGCTACGTGCAGCACTTGTAACACAGAAAGAGGAAATGCTTAAAAACATTTAAAACCACAGCTAAACAAATTAATGGAAATAATATTCTGAAGGGAAATTTATGCATGTTTGAACATTTCCATGACAGATTACCTCAGTTTGCAGAACAAAGATTGAGGTTTTCAGCTTCAAGTTGTATGTGGGTTTGACAATAAATCTACATCCTTTTTCCGGTTTATATTCTTGTCAGAAATGAGCTCATCCATCAGAAAGGATGACACGTGTTGGTGGCAGTTCATGAGATGGAACAAGAGACATATCTTGGTTGATTTAGTTGCAGGTAGCAATTTTTGTTAGAAAACTTTACAGATGTAATATGTGAAAGTGTGGAAGATAGGAAGAGGAGCATAAAGAAGCCACTTTTATTAATCAGCTTTTGCAGAAGGTAATTGTAAGCTCCTACAACTTCATTGCCCTGAGAAGCATCTAATTAGTGGGAAAAAATGAAGAATTAGGCTCATTGCTATGGTATTCTGGACAGAACAGCAGTAGTGTTGCATATATTTCAGTTGTCCAGAACTTTTATTTTTATTTATTATAACACTATGTCCACTTGCACTTGGGTACTTGTGGAGTTAAAATAAATTTGTCTCTAGTCTTGTGGATTTACAGTATACTGTAAAGGGGCTACACTTTGAAATTCAATAGAAAAGTATGGTTTGTCTTCTACTTCCTGAGTATAGGATTCCTTTTTGCTATTTCATAGGGAAGAAAGTTTTAACAGTGGGAATATTCATTCACTCAATCTTTCCCAGGGATGTTGTGAAGTCCCCATCACTGGAGGTTTTCAAGACGTGACTGGGCAGAGTGCTGGGTAATCTCACCCAGGCTGCATTTCCCATTGAAGGCTGGACCAGGCAATCCATTGATGTCCCTTACAGCCTGAGCTGTCCTATGATTCCGTGGTTCACTAATTTCTTTTGCCCAGCTACAGAGACCTGTGACCAGCTTAGGCCCCTTAGAAACCATGTCTGTTGTAACTGCTACTTTCGAAAAAGAGTACTGTTAGGAACATTGTTGGACTACAGTTGTGCAGCCTCTCTCTTTACTTTCAAAAAGTCAGTATTTTATAGAACATTACTGTTTCTTTGAAGACACTTTTTTCAATTTTTAATTTTTTTTTAATTTACTTGATTCTTTGCACTGTTCTAAGCATTCTCTGTTCCACACTGAAGAGAAAACAAATAATAAGCCTTTCCCTGTATTATTAAAATGGATTTGTTCTAGGTCCTAGGCCATTTTGTAATATACACTTGAGCTAAAGGTCAATACAGTTGACTTCCTTTTCAAGCATAGCTTATGAGAAGTACTCACAATTCCCACTTTGCCTTACATACAGCCTCAGTACTCCTTGCAACATGCCTGGGGGGCTTTGTGGATGCAGCCTTTGTGAGGCCGTGTCTGCAAAACATCATCTGCACATCATTTCCCCTCAGAGCAGGAAATTCAATACTGCAAGAAATGCTGTTCATTTTTCTGGTGAAGGAAATGGGAGCCAGGAAAAGAATAATATGACACTTTTAAGAAAGAAATATAATTGAACTCAGACATTTTTTGAACCTTTGCCATCTGCAAATGGGGAAAAGCAATGCAGGGTAAAGCAACTGCAAAGCTTGAGAGGAGCTATTGTATGGGAAGAGATGTCACACTGCTAAGTCTGAAATCAGTCTCCCTCCGGTTTAGATCCTGCTTCTTGTGGCAGTCACCTCTTTGGCTGGTGAGCTGGTGGCATCTTTTGCAAAAGGCACATAAACCCAGTTGGAGCAGCCCCACAAAACAGCTCCTGGGATGCCTGTTACCTCACTGGGTACCCCATTAAGAAAAGAGTGTCAGGGCTTCACTCCCCCAGTTCTCTAGCAGTTTGAACATTTGTTAGCAACTATTGTATTCTCAGAGGCTCCTTCAAGCATCAGCCCATATAAAGCTCATTTATTCTGTTCATTAAATGCTGAGAAAGCTTCTGTTACGATTGAAATCCTGTCACTAAAAGAAGCAGAAGAAGCAGGGCTATTTGCTGACCTCACATCCATAATGGGTTTTCAGTCCTTTGTCAAATTATGGAAGTTAAGTCTTTTTACTGGGTCCTTTCATGAGCAACTTTGTTTTGTTGTTTTCTTTGTTGTTGAGTATAATTTACTGTGTCTTTTTTAAAGTTGATTCAGCTATTACCTATGCTGCATTTGACCTAAATAAAAAATTACCTTTTGACCATAAAAAATTTAAATAAATTAAAAAAACCCCTTGAGATCCTAATGTATTGTTAAAGACTAGCCAAATTACAAAAACTGCAGCAGCCATCTTTTCTGGAATGGGTTCTCTTTCCACTGATTCCACCATCACTCCAGATAGATCTATTTAATACAAAACATAGTATGGTATTGTTTTGCCTGAAATTATTGTACCTCATTCTGTGTTTCAATTAAATTTTACATGTAGGTTAAACAAAGAGATCTCTTGTCTCCTCTCCTATGTGCCCATTTACTCTGATTTTTTCTGGATATATTTAATGCGAAAGCCTGCCCTAAAATGACAGGGACATTTTCATCTAGACACAAAGCAAAGTTTTATCTTATTGAAGAAGACAACCTCATCAGCAACGTTGGTATTTACCACATTACAGTTGCATTTTCACCAGACCAAAAAAAAATTGAAGTTCAGACCCCAAGGGCTGATCACTCAGTCACCATCAAAGTTTTTACAAAGCTATTTTAAGGATCCCTTGTAAGCAAATCTCAAAACACCATTCCAAGTTCCTTTGGCTGGTGTGGACAGGAAGCCATGGAGTCAGGGAGGCACTCCTGCTGCCACAGGCCACAGCTGCTAAGAGGCAGGGTGTCTGGAGCTGCCACCTGTGTGGCATGTTGAGGAGCTCTTTTAGGAGTCCCACAGTCACTGTGCCACATTTAACCAATGCTGTCATCCTTACTGAGGCATTCTTCACGTTCAGAAAATCTTCCCTTTTCTTCCTCTGAAGCTCTCCTGCTGTTGTTGGCAGCTTTAATACTATAATAAAGCACAGTTCTGTTTCAGTGTACATCTGCAGGCATGCAGCTCACATCCAAAGTATGCATTTTCCTCTGTCTCTCTTACACACACACAAACACACATAAAAATATATACACGTACACACACATATATAAATGTATACATGCAGATGCATGCACCTCTGGATATACTCCTTCACATGTCCACCCCTCTTCCCCTACACTGTAATGGACCTGAACCATCTGTTGTGAATCCCTGCATTCATTCAGCAGCTTCTCTTTCCCATTACACAGTTCAGAGCTGTGTTGGCATCAGTGTGGGAAAAGAAGCTCCCACAAACAAATATCACCATTCAGAAAGCTCTGGCTGCATCCCTTGCTCCACTGTCACTGCTTCAGTTCCTGCTACCCCTGCCTGCATGCTGCCAAAGTCTGGTATTAAACATGCTGGATATTTGCCTAAAAAGGCTCTGGACCTTGTTTTGATATCTTGCTGTTATCATTCTTAAACAGTAAGGGATTTTACCTTGAACAAAGAGTTAGATTTAATAGTGTGTGCAGCACATGCATTCCTAGCAGAGAGTGGCTGGATTTTGTTATGATAACACCCCAAACCAAAATTGACAAGTGCTCAGCTTCAGAACTGCTCAGAGTCAGTTGTGCTTGCTGTTAATGCATTAGACATTTCCCAGAACTCAAAATGGGAAAAGCTTCCAGGAAAAAGATAAGTGTAGGAAAGATTAAAGACAGTTTCTATAGGCTGTGCTGGTGTTCGGGAATGACAGTGAGGGAGACAATAGATCAACAGTCAGCAGTTGGATTTTACACATGCATGCCAGTTCCTTTTACTTTTAAAGAATTGGAAGAGATAGAAGCAATTGGAGCTGAAATATTGGTAAGACACCTGATTACAGCACATGGCCTTGTTTTATTTGCTTACGGCTTTGCAATTCTTTCACCGATGAGCTGAATTACCCTTTGCTGGTTTCCGAGCACAGGCTTTCCTTTGGCAAGGCAAAGTTCAAGACTTTCAGCCATGGCATCAGGAACATGCCCTTTTCCATTTCCAGGAAAGAAAGGGTCAGTGTTTGTCTGTGCTATTGACTGCTGCACAGTTGGAATGTGCAGTTTCTTCCCATATGGAATGGGGAGAGATCTTGAGGCTCCCCAGGTGCAATCCCATGACCCAGTCAATTGCCTTGTTTCTTTTGACATCCAAATGCTTCCCGATTCTTTCCACAGATTTTAAGGTACAGGAATCAATGTAAGTTACAATGTGTTTGACTGCTTGACAACGCAGACACTTAGCATGTTACACAGGGATGAAATTAACAACTAGAAATTAAGCTAAGAGAAGAAAAAGGAATGCCTTCATGGAAGTGAGCCCTCTTGTGTTGCAAACAGATGCTTGAGGTTTTCAAGAACAATGTGTTCTTGAAATGCATGATCTTGCTGTGAAGATGAAATAAAAGAGCAGTTCAAGTGAAATCTTATGTATTTCCCACTTTCAAAGTTTGTACTCCTAACTCAGAAAAAAGCCATGGGAAAACTGAGTTTGAGACCTGTGTCATCAGTATAAGGTAAACACATAGCGTAGGGCTACCAAAATTATTCCAAAGATAAAATTATGAGCATGTAATATTCAGATAATGACTTTTATATGTAATGGTACTCTACAGTTATTATCATGTGGTTATGATTAAGCCATGTTGGTCTCCCGAGCCCTAAATTAGATTAAACAATTTTAAAGGCACATTCCTTCCAGCCCTTGAAATAGTGCCTAAAGCATAATGAAAGCTGTTTCAATAACCCAAATGTACATGCTCATAATTTAATAGAAAAAGAAACCCAGAAGTTATATTTAAATTTGAGTTTCTCAGGTTTACTCCACTTTGTCCACTTGGCAACTGTAATCTATAATGCCTCAGAACAGGATTTCAAACTTTTTATTTGCTCTTTCAGTAATATCCCTGTGAGGCTCTAAAATTGTCTGGACTAGCTTGCACACTTCGTGATACACATCCACACAATTTCTGTGAGTTATTGATTTAAGGAGGTCTTATGTGTATGGTTATTGAATACAGAGATCATTCAAGGTAACAAGAATGTTGTATTTTCTTTTAAAAATATTTTTAATCTATTGTGGTCATATGCTAAAAAGATCTGTACAATCTTTAGTGTAACTAACTTCATCAGAAACCTTTCAGGAAAGGAGATGTTCCTTACTCTCCTTACAGGAAGGAAAGGAGCTGACTTGGTCAAGATCAGAAACTAAATTTCTTGTACAAAAGAGAACTAAACACAGCTCAAGAAGTCCCAGACCTAATCACTAGTTTACAGTAACTTTAACTTCATGGATTTATGGATTTTTTTGTGACTTAAAGGAAAAACAGATCTGCAGAGCATGTTCTGGTGCTCAGAGTGAGTGTTCTAGTGCTCATACATTAACATGACACATTCTTAAGTAAAATAAAAGAGTAACTGTTCATGTAACAATGCACAGCCAACAACTGCATAACATAGACAAAAGAAAAGAAAATTTTTGACATGTATACAATAGTGTGGTTTTCCTCTTTTAGGGCACAAAGAATGTGTCATAATTGCAGAATTTTTCAGCCCCTCCTTTCACAGTGTTTTATAATTCTGGGTCTATAGACAATTCTGACAACTCACATGATATTCGTGTTGTAAATATCAAGACACTTGAGCTCCTGCTGCTGAAGATACATTGGCATTATATGTTACAGACATTGGCACTGTGAAAATATTATGAATTATGGATTTGGAAGACAGGAAAAAACACCACCTACTTTCTCCAAAGTCCAGCGCAGTCAGGACATAACTTCAAATTTCAAACCAGCTCCAGAATGTTTGAAACTTCTTTATTGCCCAGTATTTTACATAAGAGTAAGGGACATGTCCTTCTACACCTCATAAATTTGACATACTCTAGTTTGAAATCTCATTAGCCTTCAGATGCAGCTTACAAACATCAAAGATCTTATGGATATGTTTTTATACTGTTACTCTCTACCAGTGCTATTTTTGCAAGCATGTGTTTTGTATTTGTCCTTTCCATGAACTCTCAATTTTGTTTAGTAACAATATGAAACTATTTTACCATAAATCTAGGCTTTTAACTACTTTGGGGTTCTTAAGATGACTGGTGCATGCTCAGAGAATTTGTACACATAATTTTGTCCTCTGGAAGTACATTAAATAACCATAAATTATACTAAAATGTCTTGTGGAAGAATGCCTGCTATTCTGCAGAAGAATCTTAATCAAACTCTTTATACATTGGTAGCATATGGCATTTTAAAAGCTGTGTAAAGTCAAAGCTGTGGCTTAACTTGTAAATGCAAATTAAACATCTCTAGTCCAAGGGATGTGTGTACACCGCCCAAAAGAAGATTCTGTAATCACCCACTAGCACTGCTTCATTAATACAAACTCTCAGACTATCTGGTAAATTTAATGTTGTACTCTGTCCCCTCTGCAAAAGTGAAATCCAGTCCCTCTCTGTTTAAATGGGGCCTAAAGGAAGAAAGTTACCTCTGTATATAAATTATTTAACTTAGAGATTCATACACCTATTTTGTGATCACTGGTTTGTGTTTCATTGGTATGTATATAATGCATTGGCTTTTATCACACATTTTTAAGTCAAATGTAAATCTTATCTTCCTGCTCTTAGTCAATGTTGCTGTCTTGAGCATTTAAGAGCCAAGTAAATTGGAGAGAATCTCGGCTGTGATCTGGCTAACCTGGATGCTGGATTGAGTTAATATGGAACGTCATGAACGAGAAATGTTGAGATGTTTTATTATCATAGTCTCCCTGTCAGAAAATACAAACCATTGATGATGAAAAATATCCTTACTATCTATCAGCCTCAAGGAAAAATTGACCTCAACTTTGCCCTGTGACAAACCTTACGGAATAACAATTTTTGCATGTTCACTGCAACAACCTTGGAATTTAGCAGATATACATAGAAAGGTGCTGTCCCCCTCCATGCCTGAAGACTTTGGTTTGAGCAGATATGCCTCTGAAGGTGCTGACATGCTCCTCCAAATGCCTGAGTGTCTGGTGGATGCCAGTGTGCTGAGCAATGGCGCTGAAGGAGAGCCTGTGATCCCTCCAGGATTTTCAGGTTCAGAAGGACTTCCCCACTGATGGCTGTGCTCAGGTCTTGAAGCACAGCATCAGTTCAAATTGTGCCAAAAATCAAAGACTTATTGTTTAAAAATACTGGTGAATGCTATTTGGTAAGACAGTACCAATAAATTTCTATCAGTTTTTACTGTAGATTATTTGGAACAGATGTATTTTCTCTTTTCTGCCAGGCAGAGGGAGTTTCTCCATAGATAAACCTTCTTCCAACTACCTCTGTTTCCCCAGTATATATTTGTGTAGTTCACTGATCTTTCTCCAGTATTTCCAAAAAATAAGACCTTTTTCAGTACTGTAGTCTAGGACTTTCCAGATATGTGCTGGGGGAAGCAATATTAATCTCTTGGAAAAGCTGTTGTTTTTCAGAACATTCTCTGTTCTGAAATTTTGATACAAAACCTTTCTCCTAAATCCAACTTATTTCCATGGAAGAATCATATATCATGAAAAATGCAGAGCAAAGTCCAATCTGCATACCCTCTGGGGCTAAGACTTTACCATATGCTCTTTCCTTATGCTGCTGATCCCTCTGTTCTCAGGGAGAAAATGCATTTCCAAAAACATCTGCAAGCATGTAGCAAACACATTTGTGAAAACAGAGGAGGAGCTTCCACAGTAAAATGATTCCTATGGGAAGCACAGATTTCTTCTTTTTTTAGATAAGAAGCTAGCTTGTATCTCAGCAGCCACTGGTGATACTGCTGCCTTTCAGGTAAAAGGTTATCCCATAATATCAATTCTGTTTCCTTTGTTGATGTTAGTACTCTGAGATTTTTGTCATGATGTGCAACAAAACCTCTTCTCCATATATTAATTACCTTGGCCTCAGAGCCAGACAGAGCAGCTGTCATTCACACGAATCCTTGCACAGATTAAGATTTGGATTATTTCCCCTCTTTTTAATGTTTTACAGATTAAATGGCTCAATTAGACATTATCCCTTGCTACACTGCCATTTATTTCCACCATTCCTGAACATCACTGTTGGCAAGCCACGCTGGGTAAGAAGATGCCAGCCAGATTCGGGTAATTGTTTCTGAAGGCAGTGTCTATTGGTTTTTGGCTCTCTGTGGTGAGATAGGTCTGTTGAAATAATTAAGACTGACTGAGGATTCTCCAAGTGCTCTGCACTCACCTCATCCTCAGCTATTAACCTTTTGCTCCGACACCTCAGAAGAAAAGGGGGTAATATCATCTGAGGTTTACTGTTTAGGGAATCATACTTTACTCTGTTCTCTGTTTTTAACAAGATGCTCTCTGTTCTCCTTTTCACCTTTGCAGCACTAGACTGGCTTTGCTGTGTGCAAGCACATATGGTGCCTCATTAAATAACCATCCCACAATTTCCTAAATCTTCCTGCTTCCCCTTGATGCTTTCATTTTCCTGAACTCCTTCTCTGCTATGTCATTAATACAATCTTGGCACAAATCTTGCCAAGAGAATCCTCTTGTCCCACTGCAGGCCTTTTATTTTGGTTCATCAGCCTGTGCAATGTAACTTAGTTAAAAAAATTTTGATGTGTGTTGACTG
This sequence comes from Grantiella picta, assembly GCA_013397955.1. Classification (NCBI taxonomy): domain Eukaryota; kingdom Metazoa; phylum Chordata; class Aves; order Passeriformes; family Meliphagidae; genus Grantiella; species Grantiella picta. The sequence continues at coordinate 146,700 of VZRM01005894.1, read as the reverse complement.
ACAAAGCCAGACTGACATTTTCCAGGCTAAATATTTATTAGAAAAAATAACACCTGTATTTTCTTTTTGTCCTCAGATTTAATTCCTTCTCATTATTTTCAAGTCTGTGGATGTAGACTTGACTGGATGGGAAGACACAAAACACGGTATAGAAAATGTGAAATATCACAAACAGCATGAAACCCTGTCCGTGTGTCTGTGCATCCCTCTTGATATTTTTTTAAACAAAGTCAACAGTTCTTAGCTCCAAGAAACCAATTTGTGTCTACGCTGCTGTTTTCTAGGGAAAGTATCATGATTATTACAGTTGCAGGTCCTGTGGGGTGAAGGGGCAGCTTTTGTAGTGTTTATTCTGAGCAGAGTCCACAGGTAAGCATGTAGCTTCTTCTATTCAGCCAGAAATGCTTGTGCTTGTGGCTAGATGGTGTCTTCTTTTCTAACTAGGCTGACTTTGCTCAGAGCCACATTGCACTTTTGTGTCTGCAGAGTGAAGGCACTGCAAGCTCGCTCTTGGTGGTAATTCACTGCAGGGGATGTTATCAAAGAACCAGAACATGAGCTCTGCTTACATTTGAGAAATGCATTTTATATATATCTGTATATATAGCATTCTTGACCCTTGGTCTTGGCTCCAAGCTGTCCAAAGTGTCCAAAACATATACATAACAGATGTTTCTTTGTTTCACACCAGCCACTGTAGACACAGCTGATACTCTTCAGTGGACATGTTTATTGAAACTTTCAGGCAAAATATCTCAATCACCTGGTAAGCATTTTATTTTGAAATCTGCCTCTCTTCTGCACACTATGAAGTTTGCCTACTGCTTCACTCATTCCCACTGGGGTTTTTTGGGGTTTTTTTTTCCACTCCTGCCAACCTTAAACTGGGTTTTGGCTGGAGTTTTCATTTTTCCCTGGACTGTGAAGCCATTTAAACCTCTCTTTTTTTCTTTTTTCTTTTTCTTTTCACCGAGCAAAATAATGAAATGGGGAAATGGTGTCCACTTCTGAATGTATCTTTACCAAAAATTGTGTCTGAAACTGATGATTCCAAACACACTATCAAAAAGACTTTGACATGTTGCAAAATAAGGCTTTAGCCACAGCTTTCTGTTCCTTTTTCAGCTTCTTTCCTACACCTCTTTTGTCAATTGGTTTTTCAAAGCTGAAACCATGTGACTAAAGAGAAGGGTCTGCTGCTCTGACCACTTGGGCAGACAAACAGTTTGCATGTCTTCATTTATGGTGTTTATATTGTTCCGTTTAGAAAACCCTATTCCCAAATCACACCTTAAAAAACAGTATTACTTTTCACTAAAGCAGCAGAGTACACAGCCAAAATACAGGCACAGGTGAGTTCAGCATAAGGTAGACATGCAGTGTGCTGTTATGAGTGCTTCCTCACTGTACCCACCTAGCTGTGGCACAGCGTGCACAAAAAGTCTTCCCAAACGTGAAATAACAAAGATGGTAATTCCTCTAATTTCTCCAGGGAAATTCTGGAGAAATCACCTCCTTTCAGGGATAGAAATGGCCATGTCACCTTCTGAAAACAGTTAGACTGGCTACTAAGTGTGCAAAATATTGATAGATCTCCTTTAGCTATTTCTCTCCTTATGGAGCTCACTATAATTTTAATTCCACTTCAGGTGTCACAAAAAAAAAAAAAAAACCAAAAAAAGGCATGAGTAAATTCACCAGGGGAATAGTGAATAAAAGGCATAATTAAGGCAAATTTCCTCTCCATAAAGTCTGATATATAAAGCTTGAAGAAGTCACAAATGAAACCAGATACAACTAAAACATAAAATCATCTTTCATTTTTCTCTTTTAGACATCTTGTCCCTATTTCATTAGAAAATAGTTCTGTATCTTACAAGACTTCACTTTAAAGAACATAGTTTTCACATGTCTTTTTCAAAATTCTCTCAGTAAGTGTGGGTTTCAGGTGTTGCCCTTTTTCCTACGTAAAATGGCTTTTCCAGCAGTCAAGAGCCACTTTCTACACAAGAGAAGCAGTTTTTGCCTCCCAACATCTGTTGAAACTGCTTATTAAAAACTTGTGCTGGACAGCCTGGGTTTGATTTCCATTTAGCAGTGCCTTAGTGGATGTTTGTAGCTCTTTTGCCCTCAGGCTTTGTCAAGTGTGCACATAGTAATACAAATAAGTGCATTTGAGCACCCTGCTGCAGTCCTGCGCAAGACAAAAACTGAAACATCCTCTACTTGAAGCACATGGTTTAAAGCTTCATCAATGTGTTGAGACAAAAACGCAGCAGAACTTGTCATCATTCAGAGGTTAGCTTTTCAATATTGAAATTTGAGAGAGGAAAGCGGACATTTGGAAAAATGTTGAGGGTGGTGGTGGTGGTGTTGCCATTTTCTGGAAAAAGGAAATTGTTAGTGCCATTTATTCAAACATGGAGGCCTTTCTACGTTCATTGAATTTAAGCAGGATATTTAAAAATCAATTCTTAAAACACAACAGAAGATGAGTATCTTTTTTCAGGCATTCTCTCCTGGCTTTGAGTATGCAGAGCTTGTGTGTACCGGGCTGTTCTTTCAGAGCAGCTCACAGGAAAGGCACCCTGTCCCCAAAAGTTGCAGCTCCAGCCACCTCCTGACTACCTACACCTGAGATATCTTATTCATGCCATCTTTAATATAAAGAACAAGTGTCCAACTACCCTCACTTACGTGAGTAGTCCCAGGATTTGGCCTCAGTTTCTCCTTGTGAAGAATAGTTGATTATCAAGGCCATATCAGAGATCGTATCCAAGCCACATATCCAAATCCCTAAATTATACATCCAATGCACCATTGAAAATGTGTGAGAACAAACTGATTCCCATCTCATTCTTAAAGTCTTCCCAAGGATATAGAGGGTGATTGGTGAGAACAAGCACAGATAAAGATGTAATTTGTCTTTCTCATTTTAGTTAAAGTGTTCAAGAAACACACATTGCTTTTTATAAGAATTTACTTTGAGGAGGGATTTTTTTCTGCATATAAATAGTTTGCTTTCAGTGCAGGCTGAGCTCCGTATGTATTGTGTCTTAGTGGTTATACCTCTAATAACAGGACTTGTTGGGAAGAAAGATTGTTTGAGGTTTCAGCCTACTATTTGATAGCCAGGCACCTTCCTCTTATGAAAGCAAGACACTCTGCTGACAGTTAAGATTTTAGCTGTTAGCAACTCACTCTTTTCAAATGATACTCTCTCTAAAACTCCACTTATATGCCTGAAGTACAGAGAGGCAACTAAACACATTCAGAGAAGGAACAGAAAAAAAAAATGAAGCAAGTCTTGTTTTCATTACTACTTTTCTCAGAATTCCACTCCTGTACAGATCATGAATTCTGTCAAATATGCCTCACAAAAATGGGACCACAGGTAATTCACAGAATTTTTAAAGGGAGAATTACACATATGGAAGCTTACTTTATGTAAAAAATTCTTGATGAGCTGTCTCCAGCAGGTCCTGATCCCAAATGGAAGGGCATACTAGGTCAGAGTTGAGCTGCATGCCTGGAAAGAAGACAGATTGGAATAAAATAATGATATGAAGCCACTCTTGGTCCTTCTCACTCCCATCTGTCTTGGATATGAGGACAAATTGTTTAGCTCTGCAATCTTGATCTATCTGAGCAACCAAAAAGCTATTAAAAACAAATACTGAACACCAAATATCTATGAGTTAATGTTTACACTGCAGAGCTTTGTTATCATTATATTTAATACTCCTCAAATATATGGTACAATTATGCTAATACATGAGTCACCCCTCTAAAAAGGTCCGCAAGATAAGACCCAAAGGTTGCCCATACACAGAGCTGTCCTGGATCTGTTCTAACGAGGAACCTCTATCTTGTTATCTCCATCCAAGCACTTTTAAATGTGATGTTCCTCTGGGTGGGTGGTTTTTCACTGAGCTTCAAGCAGTGTTCATGTTCTCTTTTTAGTAGGAGTGACACTGGTCCCAGCAGTATCTGGCCTCTATGAAAATACACTTTCTATACCCAGTGAGCTGTATTTGCATTCCTGTGAACACAAAAAATTGCCTCCACAATTGCCTCTCAGAAAATACAGCTCTCTAGTCAAAACAGAAGTGGTCCTTCCCCAGGTTTCCCAGCATCTGTTTAGGAAACAGACTAAGTGACTCTGCCTGTGAAAGGAAATGCGGGTGACTTTGTAAGAAATGGAGCTGAAAACAGCTTGTGTTACATGCAAGGTACTTCTCTCTGTGTGCACCTAGGAAAAAGAATGCAGAATCCCATAAGGTACACTAAGGAGCAGCTTATTCACAAGGCAACTAGAAGGCCTATAAATTCCTGACAGACAAAACATTGCAAATATCCTGTGTATTTATTTTAAGAGAAACCATAAAAAAAAATAAAAGAGGTCAGTATCACCAAAATATATGTTGCAAAGGAGACCAAGGCATCAGATAAATTGCAGTGTTTGGCCTGTATTGGAGAGATTTGCCTCAAAGCTCAGTAATTGCTACAGTCTGCTGTGTTAGAAGGATGGCAAGGAAACAGGTAGGTTAAATGGGAGAAACCATCTCCATTCCCTACGATGAAATTACACTCTTGCATAAAACCAGGGCACTCTTTTCTGGAAGATCTGTCTATATTCATGTAGAAAGAAAGAACCAAACATAATTGCTTGCAATGCTACCATGCGTATAATTACAGTTGTGAAAATATGTGAAATGAGACAAAACATTTGCAGGGATGTTTTCTTTAGAGGGACACAGAAAACTGCATAATAATAACCCTACCAATCTAGAAAAGGACAACTTCTGCTTTGACACATGGACATAGCTTTGAAGAAATTTTGGCTGTCTTGCCAAATGCAAAGGCACTTAGATTTTTATGCTATTTCTCCTAGGTTAACACATGGCCTGAGAAATAAAAGACATGCTTGAATATTTCCAAAATACATTATTAATCTTTGCCTTCTTAACTCTTTGTCTTGTACTTCAGCAGTTTTCAATATCCTTCCAATGTATGAATGCCAAAAACATCCCCAGTGGGAAAATGGACTAATTTCCCCAACATTGATTGTTATAAAGCATTTACAGATTTTCTTTCTTTTTTAACTGACCCTTTAAAAGCACACTCCAGTCCCCCCTAGTTTTGCAGCCCACAGCCTGAAAACTGCTACTCTAAACTCTTTCAGGTTTGATAGGTTGTTGATGTTTTCATCTGTCAATTGTGTTTTTAAGACGTTGCTGTTCATAAGTAGATCACTGTGTGCCAGCAGCTCATGATCTGGAGAAGAGGGGACACTTTGAATCACCTGTCAGCACATCATGTCTGTGGGAGTCCTGATCCAGTGAAGGTTTATTTCACAGATCACACAGGCACATAGACATACACACACATAAGCAGAGAGAACATTATCTTCTTTCATCATGAGCAAATATCTGCTGCTGATTTACAGATTTACAAGGTGAATAAGCCATCAGTGTGGATTTTTCCAGAACAAGCAAGAAATTAAGTTTTTTGGGGACAGCAGGACTCAAGTCTCTCTTCCTTAATGAGAACTCCCAGCCTCATCTGCAGTGACCTTCATGGCAGGCCTCCCACGGGCTTCAGTCGGGTCAGGTTTCTCCTTTGAAAACTGTATGCTGGAGCATGTCTCTTTGCTCAAAGAGTGTTTACAGCTTGAGGGAAATGGAACTTGCCCATTTAATGCAGAGGGCTTTAAAATCCCCAAGCAGTTCATTTTCCAGTGCTCATTTCCCCACCATATCGCACCACATTGTAACCTCAGAACCAGGGGTTCATCCATGTGCCACCAAGACCCTGATTTGCAGAGATCAACAATGAAACTCTGTGTAGCTCTGAAAGTACACAAAGTTATACATGTTACAGCATTGCAAAGCTTTTGGTTCAGATGTGCTTTTGGTTCATTTTTTTTTTCACTGGATGAGGGGGAAATGTAGTTCAAGGCTGCCCAATGTTAAGGCAAACATGATAGACCAACAAGCCTATCTCTGCTGTTTTTTAACATGCGGTTACTTCCTGTACCCTCAAAGGACTCCCAATCCATATCCTTCCCAGACCTGCATTAGCCACCTGCTTATGTCTAATGCTTAGGGGATAAGTGGTTTTGCTACTATAAGCATCTTGCTTAATGTTCTAAGTCATGCAGTTCCACCTGGTGTTAAAGATATAAAGATTTCATTTTTGTAGGTTTGTTTAAAAAGTGCCAGATGTTACAAGTTGTTTCCACTTTGCTCATTGGAAAAGCAACTAACAAATACATTAAAAACTTGTAATCTCAATGCCAAAATAGGTTTGTTATAACCTAGTTTGTTTTCAGGAATCATTGAAAAAATGTGTAGATGCCCATTCAAGCTCTAGCAAAATTAACTGCTACTAGCATCTTTAAAACAAGAATCTGTCATCCTCCACCAGCATATGAAGACATAGGGGTTTGTATGATTAGCAAAGCAACTATATTTTGATGAAGGGATTTTAACCAAAAGTGGTAATATCTGCACTTTTTGAAAAACCCTGGTACTGAGATTTCATTATTTTCATTTTCATTCTTCTCCACTAGGCTTTTTAGAGACATGAATGTCATTATCCCATTTCCTACTGAGTTTTCCCAAGACTTTGACATCAGGAATTACTTGCTCCTGTAGAGCAAATAACTATGATAAGTAACACAGTATGATTGTTATTATGCTGTTCCAGATGCTCAAGTTAATCAAAAGAGAAGAAAGGATGGCTTTTAGAGCAAGATTTACTTGTTATTTTGTCAAAACCTGTGCATTCTATTAGCACTAAGCAGAACTTCAGCAAGTAGCAATACAATGTTATAAATTTTCACTGTGCAGTTCTAAAGTTATGGATTTAAAGGCAAGAAAAGATCACTTGAACAGAACAAAGACTTTCATTATTTTTTATACATGTATTACTGTTACTAGCCATGGTTCTAAAGATGAAAAACTTCTTTAGGTACACTCTACTGAAAAAGTTGAGCTTTTTCTTTATTGAGGTTGCCTAGCTTCAAATCTGATCTTTAAGCTGGATTTTGCAGAGCTGCTGCTTTCTAAAGGTTCTGTCAAAGACAGGTGTATTCCTCAAACCTGAGAATTCCAATCACCAGAGCTGCCACATCTCTGTGTTCCTGTCTCATCACAATAAGGTCTTCTACTTTGTTAGGACAGAAAAAACCTTAAAAATTACTAGTTCCTTAGTCACTTTAATATGTTTCCTTAGTATAGGTTATGTGCACATTAGGCTACCTTTGCTTCCTGCACTCAAAGACAGTTCTGTTTCCTTGGCAAATCCCAGGGCATGCAGACACTTTCCTGGAGAACCCTTGTATGCTCTCCCAGAGCCCTCATGTATACTTCCAATTGAAACCTCTCAACAACTGTGTGTCTTGAAGCTGTTGCAGTGATACAACACTAAAGAGCTTGTGGGACAATTTTGACATTTTCATGGGCAATTTTCATTTTTCCATTTTCATGGAAATTTGAATTTCCAGAAAGCAGCAAAGACAGGAATCCACCAAACAACATCCTCTAGTCATTGGGGTAATATCTGACAATCTGCTCCTTTTGAAAGTATATTTTAAGAGGATGAATAAATGTTCCGTTCAGTTTTCTGGAGCTGAAACTTCTAATTCAGCAAGGATAAAATCATGATTTTATAGCAGCCCAGTCAAAAGTTCATGTAATCTGGGTCTACTTCTTGTAAAGGCCACCAGGCATTTCTGAATTACAATGCCAACATTTTGAAAGGAGTCTCTCCTCCTCAGATGAATGAAAATCAAATACTCTGTGTACCTCAAAGGACAAATCAAGCTGTGACTACCCAATCCTGACAAATCATGAAAATTGCTCAACAGTGAACACTCTCCATCATTCATGCATTTCCCTCACACATGCAGCACTATGGTTTCTTTCAGCTGTGATTCCTCCTCTGCTCCACTTTTAGAAATCCTTAGAAAGGGTCCTCAGGATTAGATATGAAGGGGGGAGGGGGGGAGGATACCATTCTAATGAGGAGATTGTGGAGATTAAAATGCAATGTAACAAAACAAGTCTTCTAGAAATATGCACTCAGGCATTTAATTACAGGCAGGCCATTTCATAGTTTTTATTATACTGGACTGCTGCCAGTAAATGAAAATCACACAGAACATGCAACTTTAACAATGAGATTTTTCCTTATGGAATCTAACTACCAGAGACAGCAGTCACCTCCACTGGTGCTCTGCCTTTGGCCCCCTTCTGAGGTTTAGGCCATTAAATTGGTTCCACATGACAGGACTTGGAATGTTGAAAATCAATCTAACTTATGATTCTGAAGTTTAGTTTCCCTTAAAGAGTCGTATTTCAAAAGTTCACGGCCCAAGCCCTTTCTCTTCCAGCTTCAAGAAAGGACCATTTAGAGCCAATTTAAAAACTATGAGAAGATTGCAACATAAGGTCTGTCTCTGCATTCATTTATTTTTCAGTGTGAATGAGTTAAAAGAAGAAAAACCTATTTAAAGGTATCAAGCACTGATATTAAGATTTTAATTGTAGAGAATATCAGAATGAATGGAGATTACCTGATTGCTGTTCATTTGGACAATTTACAATACAGTTCAACAGATCGTTTTCAAGCCTTCCTCTCCCAGACACAAATTACAGATAATACTGAACTCATTACTGACAAACTAGTGGTGTACTGAATGATGCCTCCTGATACCATCGGCCAGTCTTAGCAAATACTTCAGGGTAAGCAAAACCATCCCTTATTGTTTATTTGTTTATTCCAGCCCCTCTTACAGTGAAGTCTTCTTGCCGGGGAAAAAATTATATACCAGTATTTAAGTGTCCTTGATATATTTGTTCCCAATGGCCCTGGAAGAGCTGTGTTATTTCTTTGCTAATTAATTCTGTGTGGTTGTTTCACTGAAATGAGCCTTACTCTCAATTTTAAGGGTCTTTTCAATAAGATTAAAAGCAGCATAGTAAGAAATGAATAAATATTTGGACATTCTGTTGTTTACTAAACAGAATACAAAGAATTTGCTTTTTTTCCTGGGGTCCTTCATTGCATTATCCAGACTTAATTTATGGCTTGAGGGTTAATATTATACAAACAACCATTTATTTCAGAAGAAATATGATCGTTACTAAGCTGTTCCATTGGCTAACGAAGAACCTCTGCTTTCTTTATCCCAGCTGGGTTGAAGTAATTGCCTTAGGCTGCAGGCAGGAGAATGGGAAGCAGATGAAGCATGTTGAAGATTAACCACACAAAGAAACTGCCTAAACAAAGAAAGGGCTCCAAGAGGAGGAGGAGAAAAAAATCCTTCCGCCTAGACAGGCATGGGGGGAAAGAAACTGCTTGTAGCTGATCACTACTTTGTATCCACAAAAAGGAGGAAGAGAGTCATCAGCAATTCCTGTGGGCGAATCTGTGCATATGCAAGGAAACTGGGCTTGCAGGCACTTTCTGATAAGAAAGAAAATGTGGCTGTGACATCCCATGAATGACACCAGTGGTTAACCCAAATGCTGGTGTGAGGAAGACTGTCTAAAGGTGAAGCTCCTCCTCACTTTTGTTTGCTTACACTCACGCTGGAAACCAGAGTAGCCCATTTAATCACATTAAAGACTCAAATCTGCAGAAAACCCCCCAGCCACATTGCCCCTATACATTCCACTAACTACCCCATATGCCCTAAACACACTAATGGTTTTTGTCTCCTGTATTTTATATGGGATTCGTCTTGTTCAACTAAAGGAATTAAAGTTTCAAAAAGTTTAAACTTGGTCACTACTCACCCTGGCTTCCTTTGTAGTGAAATGATGAAAATAAGATGACTCCACAGAATCAGAGAATAGAATCACGGAATGGCCTTGGCTGGAAGTGACCTTAAAGATCCTGTAGTTCCAACCCTCCTGCCGTGGACAAAGACAGTTTTCATTAGACCAGGTTGTTCAGAGCACCATCCAAACTGGCTGGTTGGCACCATCCAACCCTCTGGGATGGGCCATCCACAGCCTCTCTGGCACAACCTGTGCCAGTGCCTCACCACCCTTACAGTAAAATAAAGATTTTCTTCCTGAAGTAAAGAATTTCTTCCTGAAGAAGAAAAATTGTCTCAGCCATCCATCTTAAAAAGAGATGAACACTCTTGCAAAGGTTCTCACTACTGACTGTAAAAGAAGATTATTAGTGAGTAGTACAGGCTTCAAAGCCTAACCCTGAAGCACTTGACTGAGGAGAGAAGACATACTCCTATACAAGCAGGGAGTTCAGTTTCTGCCAGAGAAAGGTCTCTCCTCTACACTTCCAGGAGACTAGCAGTGTCACTACAACACCGTGTTTCCAGCTCACAATCTTAAGAATCACAGGAGTGCTTTTGATTAGTATTTTTCCTGTGAAAAATCTCTAATGCCTTGGCTGAAGGTCACTGACAGTGATTCCCAGTCAAAATGATATAATGGTTAGTATTGGCTATACCTCGGAACATCATCTAGCACAAACTGTCCACCAGCAGGCATAAGGAGACACCTTTGAAAATCCTCTTGGTGGAGACAAACCTTTGGAAGTCCTCCAGTAAACATCTCGTTGTTCCCTAATAAAGGCTACTGCATGCCAGAGACATGCAGTCATGTTCTTTGAATTGGATTGTTCTTATGAATTCAATCACAGCTCTTCAGTCACTGGCTGTAGAAGAGATCTTGATTTTAAAAATCTTTACTTATTCCAAAATAAAAAACTAGTATTCAATTTTTTAATCTTTTTAATTATTCGGGGTTTTATATAGCTTCTAGCTGAAAAGCATGATTGCCCACAAAGTAAAGCAGCTTTGTTGGACATATAAGGCTGGTTTAAATGTATTACTTCCTGTGCTATTTTTGTACTAAAATAAATATGAGCTAGGATGGAATATGAGTAGGAGTGATATTCTAACACGTCATTAGCAACCATACACTATTCACTCTTTCTTTCACAAATTAATTAAATCTTACATATATTCCACAGCTACAACAATAAAAATTTTCACAGACAACTAGTGCAGACTTTTTGAAGTTAGGCTAAAAGCGGCAAAGAGTTTATGTATGAAGAGTTTTGTTACTTTTAACCAATAATTAAAAATAATAAAGCTCCATCACATCTATGTTAAGAAGAAAAAATATGAACAGAATAGTAGTTCTATTGAAGTTCTGCAAAAGCTATATGAGTTTGTTCATGGACTTTAACTATCTCTGGATCAGGCCATCTTTAAACATTTGGCCAGATGTGCTGTTATATACCCTTGACTTCTGACTTTATCTCTGTTTTGATGATTTCTGTGATATAACTGGGCTGGACCCATCTTCCCTGAGGCTTCAGTTTATGCACCGAAGGACACAGGATTTGGTTTATCTGTCTAACTGGGCTATCATCTGGATGCTACATTAGAAGGAAGAACTTTCAGAAGTTTTGCCACAGAGTAGGCACATATCAAAGTCACATAATCTGGGGATTTTCAAAGATCCTTGTGACACAGCATTCCTCTGAGACAGTGAGCATTCTGAGATAAGCTCTGGTCTATCCAGAGTGAATGACAAATCTGTTCATAACAATGGGATCAGAAGCACGTACCTGGATTCATTCCCCTTGGGAGAAGCTTGTTGGATAATGTTATACTGCTGAAAATCTAATGCGTCAGTGAAATGTTTTCTGCACTAAGGCCTTGTCCTGGTATAAGTTTTCCTTGTGCTTGTTTAAAAACGTGATTTGGAAGTGTCTGTGATCAACACTTCAAAACAAGTTTCACCGTCTTCATCTGAAAGTTGTATTACCTGGATAATCTCTTTATACAATGGCTAAACACTGTCAAAGCATCTAACAGCTCTCTCCTCTTTTCTTGCTGGAGACACATCCTGGCTTTTATTCAGGAAAGGACTAAGGCAAATGTGAGCAATCAGCTGACTTTTTATTAGATTAATGCAGCCAATTGCATCATGAGTTTTTCAGAGTGCAAAGATCTCAAATATTTTAACAAATAAGTGAAATCACAATTTTACCATCTAGTGGCAATACAAGTTTATGTGATTTATAAATAATAGTTTCAACTGTTCAGGAGCACCAAAGGTGTACCCAGCACCTAATCACTACTGGTAGTATCAGGAAAGTTAGTGATTTACCTGTCAGAGGTGATTATGTCTCTTTGGAGTGCAAGCACTCATTAGTGTTTTTAAAGTGTTATAAATTTTAATGTTAAATGTAAATATTACACACTCAAAATTTTGCTTTCATTTTCAAAAACATGAAAACTATTGACATGCCTTTCCAGTCTCACAGTGATCCTCATTTGCTTGTTCTCTTTCACATAACTACTAAACTATAGATTTATCTTTTTGCAGAGCCAAAAAAATCCTATTCCTCTCTGAAATAGCACATAAATGCTGAAGAAAATTTGATTTACAATACCTGAAATGTAAAATCTGAGTGCCTAAAATTCTTCTTTTTTAAAGTTGCTCATGCCTGAGTATGCAGTTCTCTAGGGATTTGTCTATATCTCACTGATGTCTACCAGTTGCAGAAGAAGTGTTCTATGGCTTACTTTTTCTAGTTCTCCATAGTTATGAAGCTTCTCTTTTCTTGCCACAGTGATGCTTTAAAAATTAAAATCTGTTTCTGTTATGCACTTTCTTGCTGCATGCCTTTATTCCCATTAGAAATTAACCAGCAAAGATGGCATGTTTTTGATTTTGATTTGAGGACACACGATATCTGTTGCGTCACTGTTTTGCCTGGGGCATTCAAAGTGCCCCAGCAGATGAGTGCATGCATGCTTCTGACTCTTGGATATGAAGAGAGCCGTTTGAACAGCTACAGCCAGCTCCATTGTATTCATAGCAAACTCTGTGAAGTTCCTTTCAGCTACATGTCACTTCCAGTTTATGTTGTCTGAAATTTTAACAATGATAGATGGCACTAGGCTCTTTTCAAAATTCTTGCTCAATCAGAAGCTGATATCCAAGCATGGCTGCACACAGTTTTTTTAAAGAATGATGGCTTTTTCAATAAGCGTGGAATAATTTTCATGGGCACATTCAGGTCATATTTAGACAATCTGAATTTTTATTCTACATTGTATATTTGTCTCTACCATTCACCTACGTGGAAAAAAGAGTGACCTAGACAAATCTGCCACATGAAGAAGACATGAATGAGAGGCGTGCAGTGTTTTGCTTACAGAGAATAATACTGTTCTGTTTCGTACCACTGTCAGTTCGAGGGTTCTCTACAAACACTGGGAGTGCTTTCTTTAGCAGAGAAGCTGGCCTAACTGTTCTGCAATAACTCCCCCATGTGGCCATTCCATTTTACTCTATATTTCATTTTCAAAACAGGAAAGCTGACTCAAATATTAGTCTTTCTTTCAGAAATATTAATATTTGTCTTTCTGTGTTTTGTGGGCTGTGTGCACAAGATTTTTTGACATGCTTATGGTGTATGGAAATCTTGGTTACTCTCCCTATATCAATAATATCCAGCGCATGTAATCTGTGCTAGTCTTAGCATGGGCAGAGTGTTTTGAAGGATGATTTCAGTAGGGTAAGAATGAGCTGTCTTGCCCTTACTGGTTAAAGAAGGCTAAAGCCTCATCTTTACCTCTGATTTATAGTTGCCTCTGACACCTCTGGAAGGTCCGGAGCTGACCACCTCCAGACCAGCTTTACCTCAGTTTGTTGACTGAAGCTAGGCAAAGCCTGTTTGCTGTCAAAGCTCTGAGCATGTCTTAATCAGCTCTTTGTAGCTCTGGTTAGAGCTGACACCTCTGTCTTGCACATGCTGCCAGCGTTGCTCATACCCATGGAGGCCAACTGGCCATGCAAACTACTTGCATATCACATAAATCTCCAGAACTTTGAAGGATTGTAAATCCTCCAAGACTCTGTCTCGTCAGTACAGCTATGAAACTTCATATCAAAATCTTAATGCAGTTAATTAACAGTTTCTAAGCAGCTCAGTCACACTAATTCTGATGGCTTCCCTACTTCTTATCTAGTCATCTAATGGTCATCTAATTACCAGTTAGGATTTGTGAGAATAAATAGACACTGACTTTTTTCTTCACTTTAGCAAAGACTATTAAGTCTATTAACTGACAGATTATCAAAGTGTGAAAGACTATGCCATGTTTCTATCGCCAGGAGGTTGTGTCACACCAGCATCCCAGACAGATTTTTATGTGGGTACAAAATGTAAGTTGGCATGAAGAGGGAAAGTGATCCTCCAGTTTGTTTCCCTGTTTGAGCTGGTTGATTAACAATGGGCAAGAGGTAGACAGGAGAGAGGTCATTTTCAGGCCGAGTAAACAGAGCAATTTCTCACCCAGAAATCTCCCCTATGACAGCTGTCTGAGCTATAGGGAACTTGTCTTTTGTACAATCAGAAAGAAAACTGTGAAATACTTCTTCTTTCTCTTCTCTTAAATTTATTTACTGGGACCTAAGTTATCAAGATACAATGATAAAGGCAGTTTACATCCTCTTTTCAGATGGACCAGTCCCAGGAAATCCTGCCACCTCTTTAGGACTGTCTTTTTGGCGTGATTCTAGACTGTATATAAGTATCAATCACTTATGTCTTTTGTTCAGTAGAAAATAAACATACCATCATCCCCTATCCCTTTGCTTCTCTAATCATTGTCCAGATTCATTCCTTAGATTTGCTCTTGGATGTGTCTAGATTACTTATTAAATATGCACTTTTTTTAAACTGTCANTATATATAGCTACATATCTATATGTAGCTTCTCCAGCACAATTTTGTTTGTTTATCTTTCCTAAAGGTACAGTTTCTCTAAACTGAAATGGACCTTTCACAAGTCCTTGTTGAAGTGAATTGAATCTGTTCTTCAGAAATGTTGAAAATGGAAGTTTTCTAGTTCTTAAGGTTTCATTAATTTGGTAAATCCAGGAAAAGCATCATTCATACTTACAGAGTAACTACTCTAGTGCATTTAAACTTATGCCAGTAATTGAATTTTCCAGTAAATTCATGAAAATGTTGCAGCTCCCCTTCTAAGGACTAAGTGAGTGTCTGAAATATCAAACTGAAGTTAAGGCCAACCCCCTGTGTTTAAGTGTTCAGTGATGTAAGAAATCAGACTAAGGTGAAAAAAGTCTTAATTTCTTAATTAGCAGATGCATACAGCAGCTCTGCTTTCATCTGGGCTGGTTGTTTACTGCCACTGGTTGAAGGACAAACATTGAGGTTCAGAGCTGATAATTAAACTTCAGCAGTATTGCTGTATTTCAAATGATAGCAGAATTACTAAGTATGCCTGTAATCATCCCTTGTTAATTGCTGTAATTAAATAAGTAATATCCATTGCATCTTTATATAATTTGTTGTTTAAGAATATTATCAAATTTTCTGAAAATTTGGGAATTCTTATTATGGAAGTGAAATAACAGCCCGAGAAAGCAGAATCTGTGAATATGTTGAAGCTGGTGGGAGATATCTATTCACACTGGTTGCTTTGGCAGACAAAAAAGGTCAGAGGTGAAGCTCCCTAAGTGTTCCTGGAGTCAGTGAAGAGATTCATGCCTCTCTAGACTAACTCAAAGCACTTAATTTAGACCCCTGTACACAGACATCTGTACGTCCCCCAAACTCTTCATTTTGCATTGTATTGCAATGCAATTGCACAGGCAGGAAGGTATTCTTAAATGAGTCCACTCATTTCTCAAGTTTGACTCATTTGATTGGTTTTTCAACTGCAGTCTGATTTTTTTTCTCTTAACAATTGAAATCATTAGGTCTAGTAAGGCTTTTAAGTGCTTCTTTAATTTTAACATGATCTTGGTAGAAACACTTGCTGTGTGTCCTTAGCCTTACTTTTGTTGTACTTGCTGTGATGGACTTTATACTGAGAGTTATAGTACTTGGCTTTCTCTGTCTTCCTAAGTCTTGCTAGACAGGTTCACAGAATCACAGGAGATTCTTAAGTGAATGGTCCATGCAGGGATCGAACCCACAAGCTTGGTGTTATTAGCACCAGGCTTCAACAAACTGGGCTAATATTTTTATATATTTAGAAAATATAACAACAGTTTTGGTTGTGCTAGTACCAGTCCTAGGAAAATCTCTCATGCAGGAACAGAGACGAAAGACTGAAGGAGCTCTTCTCACTTCTTTACAAATTTTCTCTCCCTTTAAATACCCCAAGTTCACTGGTCTGAGGGCCAACCCTGCCCTGGGGTGCATCAGGCACAAAACTGCCAGCTGAGCAAGGGAGGGGATTGTCCTGCTCTGCTCTGCTCTGCATTGGGGCAGCCTCGCCTCCAGTGCTGGAGGCAGTTTTGGGTGACACAATATAAAAATTACATGAAACTATTGGAGAATATGCAAAGAAGGGCAACAAGGACAGTGAAGGGCCTTGAGCAGAAGATATATGAGCAGCAGCTTAGTTCACTTGGTCTGTTCAGCCTGGAGGAGACTGAGGGGAGACCTCACTGGAGTTATAACTTCCTCATGAGGGGAAGAGGAGGGGCAGGCATTGATCTCTTGTCTCTGGTCACCAGTGACAGGACCCAAAGAACGTCCTGACATTGTATCAGGGGAGGTTTAGGGTGGGTATCAGGAAAAGGTTCTTCACGCAGAGGGTGTCTGGGCACTGACACAGGCTCCCCAGGGAAGTGGTCACAGCACCAACTTGACAGAGGTCAGTAAGTGTTTGGACAATTCTCTCAGGCTCATGGTGTGATTCTTGGGGTGTTCTGCACATGGTCAGGAGTTGGACTTGATGATCCTAATGGGTCTATTCCAGCTCTGGATATTCTGTGATTCTATGAAGTTGCATTTGCCCCTTTCATATTGAGTTACAGAAAAAGATTAGTGTCAGCAGATAGAGAAATTAAACGTAGAGGTCAGTGTGCTAAGACTCAAAGTAAGAAAACTCAAAGGTAACCTCTGAGTTTAGTTACGCTTCTGGGCGCAGCCAGGGTCACAAAAGCAGGCAATATAAGTAGCATCCTTCGAAAGCTGTCTTTATTTCCCTTTACAAATAACCAAATAACACGTGTATCTCTATTTACTGATGTAGCTTTCAGACTCCCAGATATGCTCTGCTGGATCCACGAAAAAATGTTTTAATTGATCTATTGCCTCACAGGTTTGTGCTAAAAATACATAGGCAAATATTTTAGTTATACTATGCAGAAATGTACCAGTATGCTTTGTATGTTACAGAAAAATGAAATATTTGGGGGAGAGTGACAAGATTAAAAGTTTGGGAGAGTGACAGATTTCTGAGAACAGTGAAACAGAAAATAGGAGAGGGATCACTTTGTTCTGCTTCCTCTGCTGTCAGAGAGAGGTCTCAGCATGCTGCAGAACAAGACACCAGCATTCTGTTTCCAAATTACAGGAATGTTAATTCCTTTGCTACAGTTTGACTGTCAAAGCAAGGTAAAGCTAGACACTTTTGTCATTTTAGTATAATTTTGCTCAGTAATTTTATTTATCCATGCAATGTCATCCATGAGCAACCCAGCAGGAGCCAGGTCTTAAACTCAGAGGTTAATATCCCAAACATTTGTTCTGGTCTTTTTATTAACACAGACTGCCAAATTTTACCCAATGATCTGTGAACCAATACTGTGAACTTATTAACAAAGCTTGGTTTTTGTACTACCTGGTGTGATATTTGACAAGACAGATGCTGTGAATGGCAATATTAATGCCGAGCAAATTCTCCTGACAGGTAGCCATTTTACAGCTAAAACAAACAGCCAGAACTTGCTCAATATATGATTGGGCAAGTATGGCTAATTTTGTTAAGAAATGTCAGGAGGGAAAATGAAATGGGCTAATTGCCGCACAATGCATGGGTCAGAAAGCAGATAAATACAACCTGGTTACAACTCTAATTTTAACAGCAACCTATCACAAATATTCTCTACTTTAAAGAAAAAATCGCATTAATGCTAATGTGGTGCCTTATCATGGCCATAAAATAAGTGTATATAATCTTAGCGACAATTTTACTGACTGAAAAGCATTGGTATTTTCTGTATTTTGCTCTGAGTCATGTATTCTGTGGTGGACTTACATCACTGGATTTCAGTGGGTTTATGTCAGTGTGAACGAACAGGTCACAGCCTCTTCTGTTTCAGAGTACACTATTTTCATTTACCATTCTAAAGCCATTGGTTGAGACGAACTTCACTGAAAAATAACATAGCTAAAACTAGCAAGAACAATCTATTACAGCAGATTTGAATCACAAATCACAAACTTCTTGAAAAAGTCTCCTTGCTGTCACGGTAGGAAAAGATCACTTAGAATTACTTGGAGATCTGATATGCCATCACTCTGTCTGGTGGAAAACATACAATGCTACCATGCTCCACATATGGAAGACAAAGATGTAATTATTTCCAAAAGAGATACTGGAGGTACAGGTATTAATTCATATTTTCATGTGTGTTTGTGTGAAAAGAACAGTTGGATTACCAGACACCCACCATTTGCACTTCCTCACTTCCAAAGTGGTATTGTATCTGTAGGCAGAGACAAACCAGTCTGGAAGAAACTGAAGACAAAAATAATTTATTTAACCAAGTTCTCCTAAATAATAGGCTCCATCTGCTACTAAGTATTTTTCATTACCTTGCTGAATTTCATTGCATTTCAGACACTTCAGTTTGTCATAAAAATCTGTTCTAAATACAGAAATTCTTCTTGTGTTGAAGACCAGGAAGTGATCACCACATAACCCTGTATTACATATCAAATTAGTCACCCTACTGCAAATGTGTCTGACAACTGCTTTGGAAGAGAGAGACATGGCCAAGTATCTGATGGCATAATTTTAAATAATTCAGCTTGGTTTTCTATGCCTGAAAGTCCAACACTGTTGGCTCTTTCGACAGGGGATCCAACTATATAAAGGGCTCCAATCTGTGTGTCTTCTTAAATGCAATAACATCAACCTAAAGCAGTCACAGAGGCTGATATTTCTTCTGTGATGATGGCTTATCCTCCTAGGTTGACAAGTCAGTTCTCTTATTGTTTTGAAAAGTCTGCCAGAAAATACTCCTGGTGTTGTCCAATTACACTGTTATTATATTCTTTCTTACTTCTTTATTTTTCGTTTCTCACACTCACTTCTTATAAATCAGAACTCTATTGATTATCATCATTTGGTTATTTCCAATGGATAGTTAGTCACACACAGACAAAGGAAAACTTGGGACCAATTTTTTTATAGATAGCAGCTTGTCTCTTGCTACAATGAACTCAAATGTCTAATAAAAATGGCAGGTTTTATAAGGCTTTCAAGCTGATGAATCATATTCTAAGTTAGAAATAACAGCAGAAATTGCTCAGAAAATTATACCAAAATCAAGCAAAAGAAAAATTATTGTGCTCCCACTTTCAGACAGTTTTATAGCTCAGTGACTGTAGAGCTGCTTCAATTACTTAAAAAAGACCTGATTGTATTTTCTGAATATATAGAGTTTATTTCTGTCTTTTCAAAATTCACTTGTCTGCTGTCTCTTGGTTTTACCCTAAAGAAACAAATCTGTTTCCTCAGCATCCAACAGTCATCTGTTTGGAAGAATTCTAAAAGCTGTCACTAAAATAACAGTATTCAGCAGTCATCAATTCAAAACACTGTTGTACTAGGACAAAACCAGAATTTCTCACTTATTCTTAAGCTTCATCACTTGTGTGACAGTTTCAGCTTCTTCTGTAGTCAATGGGGAGTGACAAGAACTTCCCATTGCTACAGAGGAGAAGTTTGACACCTAACTTTTACGCCATTGACACCCATGTGACAAATGTTACTCATAATGTAGAGTCTGTTTAAGGGAGCCCTTGTTGATTCATGGAATAGTCTGAAAGCAATTAAAAATACAATTTTATGCTTGCTCATGCTAATAGTCTATCACCTTTTAGAAACACCTGTAGAAAAGAGCATAACTTTTTTCAGACATTCTTTTTCCCCTCTGTCTACCACACTGGTGTAATGAGACAAACTTCAAGCTATCTGTAACATGACCTTACATATTTTGCTGTCATGGTTGTGTTGTGAGGACATTTTCTTTTATTCCAAGAGGCGTAGCAAGGGCCATACATTATACAAACCTTTTTGGACCCTGCTCTCTGAAACTGCCATTAGAGGTGCTTGAAACACCTATTTTTATTGCTGGAACTCTCTTGGATTCTCAGAATCTTTACTCTCAGCTTTCTCTTTTCCTGAAACAGAAGATTAAATTCTGTTAAAGCATATAAATATCTGTGAAGAATATGGTGTTTTAATGACTTTCAGAGTGTGGGATTTTATGTACTTTCAGAAATGGAGAGCAAGGAATGAAATAACTCACACATAATACAGTTCTTAAACAGATTCAGCAGTCATATCCAACACCTGAAGGTTCACAGATTTGTATGCAATTCTAGCTAAATATAATAACATTGTGTTACAAATTCTTGCTTGTTTTTCAGTTCTAGGAGTTGTGCTCTTGGCTGCAAAATGTTCCATCATCAACCATAGGCTTGGTTGCTGTACAATCTGTTAATTATAGCACTCATTTCTTAGGAATTGAAAAAGATTAACACAAATCCCTGAGGCTGAGAGGAGCATGCAGTCCAGCTTTCCTGATGCTGAATGAGTATTCCTGCCGCTACGAGTGAATGAAAGGTAAGAGTTTAAGCTCCATTTAAAGTCTCCCAAACACCTTTGCCTTTCTCCCGTACCTCTGGCATAGCTGTAGTAATTTATTAGTAATGTTGAATATTGTGACTATTTTCTTCTTATTACTTTTTCTAATGTAGTTTTTCTAGCAGAAAATACTCACATTTGTCACGGTTTCCAAATGTGCAAAAGGAGGCACAGGTTCTTAAATTAATTATCTGCTTCCAAGTTTCAGGACTGCTAACTTTTCTCCCCAAAGTCTTCGCTACACCCTTCAAAGGCTATAAAACATGAAACTGTGGTGCTAAAAAGCATTGGCTTTTCTTGAACACTGCTATAATTGTCTTTTTTATTTATTGTAACTAATATCACACATTTTACATAAGGCAAAGTAGTTTTCTATTTTCATTGTGTTGATATATTTTGTTCTTCAGGCCAGATTCTAAAGGACAGGATCATAGTGGAGAGTCACATATGCAAGAAAAATACCTTATTGGCTATTTTTTTCTAAGTTAATATCCATCATAACACTTCACCTCTTTCAGATGTGCAACTTGAAATGCTACTTGAAGAATTTAATCCATTTTTTACCATTAAAATAGTCAGAAAAATTATCTTTAAATAATCTCAACACAAAACATAAAGGAGCAGGTATCCTTAGCTGCTTTTACAAATTAAATACACGTTGCAATAATCATTCTGCTTACAGTGTTGACTTTTGTAGCTACATTATTTCATAAATGCTTCATCTTTGACAGAGATATTTTAGGAACTGGTAGGGAACTCACAGGGGAAGAACTGAGAATTAGATTTTCTGATGGGATTCATCTGACTAAATTAAATGTCTGTCAAGGTTAGAGTTCCCGTTTGAATAGAGCAATATAGGAACTCAATGGACATGGTTCCTTCCCTCTTCAAGCAGACACTAAAGCAGTACTGATAGTCATGTTCTGCTTTCCCTGACTGGTGTGACATCATAGATGCTTATATAAAAATGTTTCTAATTAAGTGGGACAAAACCTAGCAACTGCCTTTTCAGATAAATCCCATAGGACTGATCCACAGTCCACCAAAGTCCATGACAGGCTGTTTATTCAGCTCTCTGGGTCAGAGATCATTCCTTTCTTAATGAAAGATATAATGAAATAGCAAATAAGTGTTGGATTTCTTGAGCTCTCCTGCCAGAGCTTTCTCAGAATTCTGGCACAGCTATGGAAATACATTAGGGATGTAAGAAAGCATTTTCTCACATTAGTCATTGGATGTACATTTGGGTATTTGCCATTTTCATTTCAATCCTTGATTTAGTAAGAGAAAACCAACTAAATAATATTTTTTTATTTATTTAGTAAGGCAGAACACTGTTTTAACATATGGAAACCTTGGAAACATTCCAGGAAAGGAAAAGGTTTGACTGAAGACAGGCATATACAGGCTTCCAAAGTATGGCTTGGGTAGGGATGTGCTGCTCTGACTGCTGAAAAAAATGTACCAAAGCATGTGAAAAAGCAGCACTCACTTGTGTTATCAACAGTGTTACAAATGATTCTGTGTAAACACTATCCATATGGCTCTTGGGTCACACAGAGCGCAGAAGGCCAAGGTTTCCACAGACAGAAACAGATGTTCTGTGTCACCAAGAAAGTTCTCAGAACCTGGCATGGACAGGGCTTTATGAGGAGATCAAGAAAATGCATGGTAATACCAACCAAAAAAAAAAAAAAATTTCTTCTGTTCCAAACCAGCCCGTGTTTTGAATGGTCAAAAGTTATTTCCAAAAGGCAAATTTTTGAGGACTTCCACATATTTCAACTGTAGGTAGCTGTATCAACTGCACAAAATAACACAAACCTGAAGACTCTTGAGGGATTACAATCAAGGTAGGCTAGGTCACACTTCTTGCTGCTGTTTCAGCATCTAATTACCCAGGCATCTCGACCTGGATCTGGAGGAGTGAGAGAAGGTTGTTTATACAGAACTTCAGTTGAGTTCCATCTTCGTATTGCTATATCCTTCTGAGACCTGGAGGTCATATCATGAAAGAGATTCTTCTCATGTTGGTTGCAGAATTTTTCTGAGCTCCAGTGAGGGATGACATTGCACTAATACTGACTGTAAGAGATCTCTAGAGTCTTTAAGTTGAGATATAACGTCTGATAGGAGAAAAAGAAAACCAATCCTGTTTTATTTTGTTAACAGAAGATCACACATGATAAAATAGCTATTAACTGAAAATAAACCTCTTTATGCAATTTTCCATACCTGATGGAAATTTTGTTTTAACACTCATTAATTTTGTTTTAATATCACTACACCACATATGTAGAAATAGAATACAGTCTCTATATGAATAATTATCACTTACTATGATGTGAATGTCATAAGTCAAATTTTCAGCTGCCTGACTAGAATTTTTTAAGCATTTGGCTCTGATTATAGTAAAAAACCGTGGAGACTGCATGGAAGTTTTGTTCATCATGTTTTTATTAGATAATGTTGCTGCAGTGTTGAGAGAATATTTATGCAGGATGATAGGACAAACATGTCACATATCAGCTACAAATACAGACTAATAAATCAAAAGGTGTCTTAGATGTGGGATCAGTAACACTGAAAAATTAAAATTTCATACACTAAAAAATGTTAATAGCAGGAAAAAAGTACTAGAAGATGTATATTTTCTAGGAATAGCCTGGCACAGTCTAAAACAAGTTTGATAGAGGAACAGAGTAGCCTGCTTTTCTTGCATTCTTGCTTTTTGAGATCAACAGGGCCTCCAAAACATGAGACATGAGGTGACCTTCTCTGCTGAAAATCTTTTGACTTTCACTTAAAAAATCCTAGTGTCTGGATACAAAGTGAATATTTTAAAAACTCAACAATAACAATGAAAACCCATGAAAACCATTTGTGAATTTTAAAGAAATACTAATGTTTTTATCATCATAGCCTAAATTAAGTCTTTTTGGGTTTTCTATTCGTTATGAAGAGTTATGTACTGCAGTCACAATCAGGCGAACAGTTTTTTAGGTTAGTTACTTTTTCTGGGCCATTAAACAATGGAATGATTTGAAGCTTTCTTAAATATCCAGTAATGGTATGATCTTGCAAAGTCCAGTATAGTTCAACCATAACCAGAAAAAAAACCAATATAGTTTACATTGTCAAAAAACAGTGCAAATTTTTTCCTCAAAACTGACAGTGACTGAAGTTTAAATAATTTTTACAAGTTCTTAAAACAGCACAAGCCAAAAGGAAGTAAGCTGCAAACAATAACCAGGATTGACCCTTTTGAGGTAGCTGAGTTAAAACCCTGTGTCTTGTGGATTATTCTGGTTAGGAAGAAAAGTAAATGACGAGTAACTTAGACAAAATTCTGTCTGCGTGCAAAAATATTTACCTGAGCACAGGATGTGTTAAAAATCACAATTCCTATGCTTGACTCTCCGAGCTCTCTCAGTCATGATGGAGCCCAAGAGGTAAAAATATCAGCCATATCAAGTGTTATGGCAAAATCTAGAGCTGACTCCAGTGGGACTAAGATTTCACCTGAAGAGGAGAGCCATAGAAGTGCTGATATATTAACCTCTTGACAATCTGTATGGCTCAAAATAATTCCTTTCCTTGTTCAATAAACAGTGAAGTGTAGCTTATGTAAATAAATCCATTAAAAGGAGCTAACAGATGGTAATTGTCTTTGTAATAATATTCAATTATTCATGCAAACATACCATCAGCATTATATGTTGGTCACAGGAACCAAGGCCATGATTTAAACAAGCAAGTAAGAATTTGGAGTGTCTCTACTTTTGTTTACAGAGCCTGAGAAATATCACAGGACCTTGCTGTCACAAGTAATGTGTTCAGACCTTTCTGAACATCAGGCACAACCAGAGCTTGGCAGCTGTCTGTCCAGGCTCTATTTCATCTCTGTGAACAACAGCCTTGGCTACTCAGGTCAACCATGTCATTTTCAGGGAATCTGATGTGGAATTGTAGCTCCTCCACTGGACAGAATTACACTGCGAGTTATGCTGTACAGAATTTGTTAGCTTATTATCTTTTCCCAGTTGGTCGCTTTGTGTGGCAAAAAGAGAGAATGGAACTCATGTGAATTTATATTAGAAACACTGGAGAGCCCTGAGAGCCCACATATAACACTTCTTGACATCCTGTTTGAATTTCTGTAGGTATTATTCTTTGTGGAACATGAAACTCCGAGGACAGTTAGGGCATTTCTGGTCTCATACCACTAATACCTCCAGCTGAGGCACAGGAAATCCAAATTGCTCTTCAAATTAAATCACGGGAAACCTTGACTCCTTGCTTGTCTCAAGCAAAGTTAATGGGAAACAGATGCACGTTCCTGTCAAAACACAAAGTTGTATATTTATCTACTGCTGGCTTGTCTTTCAGTGTACTTGGCTAAAATTATAATATTCACTCCCCCTCCCCCCCACCCTTTCATATTTCATTTGATAAGTATGCTTTTGCAAAATTTTTAAAAATTCTAAAAAAAATTTACTATAAATTTGTATTAATACTGATAACTGATCATTACTGGCAAATTTAAACCATAAATTTAATCAAACATGAAATTTGTGTGTTGTGGGAAACACAGTAGCAAAAGTACCATTCATTATCTAAATTGATACAAAATGACAAAAACCATAATCATCTGATGTAACAAAACATTCAAACTAGACTCAAAAAAAAAAATTTTGTTTTGTCTTCAGCTAACAACACTTTGATAAAAGAAATCTCCACCTCACACAAAAGGAAAACCTATCTTTTGTTTTAGCAATATGCCTGCCCTGCCTTCCACCCCAATATGAAACTATGCCATCCACCCATTGGAACCATCATTCCAGTTGCAATGATAGAGGCCCCTGGGTGTCCTTTATCAGAGTTCCCAAGACAATGTTTTAGTTTCAGCAGTTAGATGATTATATGCTGTACGACATGTGAGCAGCTGCCAGTGCCAATATCAGGAAAAAGTGCTACTTTCAAGCTGGTTTATATCCATGCACCCACTGACTGCTTTTCTCCTTTGCATTTCTCAACACTGTGATGGACAAGATTAACATCTTTCTCGTCCCTCTAAATAGGGGTTAAAAAATTGTTAAGAAAGTACTGTTGCAGTGTAAAAAGCATTTTGTAAGAGTTTCATTGATTGCTCTGCCTGGTGTTTACTAGAGTCAGCAGTGATCTGGCACACGCCGTAGAAGAAATGTGAAATGGAAAAAAATTCCTTCTTAGTGAACTAAGCTAGTTGTTTCTTAATTCAAAGTCTTTGTGTAATTGTTTGTAGTAGGAAAAAGAGAGAAATCTCTCTGTCCAGGTAAATACTATATTATATAATTACAGTGAGTGCAGCTTCCAGCTGTAGATGACTGATGGCCTGAATTCAGTGAGATTGTCCTCACCTGCAAGCATGTAACTGAAAGATTAAACTGGCCAATTCTTATCGTCTTAAAGGCTGTCAGGAACTGTTCACAACAATGAAGGTCTCAGTGCTGTCCTTAAATGTGTTTTAATGTGGTACAAAAAGCCAGTGTTTAAAATCTGTCATTTCCATAAACCTGACGTTCACCCAACTGTATCAATTCACAGCAAGTTGGTNGGCTAAAATTATAATATTCACTCCCCCTCCCCCCCACCCTTTCATATTTCATTTGATAAGTATGCTTTTGCAAAATTTTTTAAAATTCTAAAAAAAATTTACTATAAATTTGTATTAATACTGATAACTGATCATTACTGGCAAATTTAAACCATAAATTTAATCAAACATGAAATTTGTGTGTTGTGGGAAACACAGTAGCAAAAGTACCATTCATTATCTAAATTGATACAAAATGACAAAAACCATAATCATCTGATGTAACAAAACATTCAAACTAGACTCAAAAAAAAAAATTTTGTTTTGTCTTCAGCTAACAACACTTTGATAAAAGAAATCTCCACCTCACACAAAAGGAAAACCTATCTTTTGTTTTAGCAATATGCCTGCCCTGCCTTCCACCCCAATATGAAACTATGCCATCCACCCATTGGAACCATCATTCCAGTTGCAATGATAGAGGCCCCTGGGTGTCCTTTATCAGAGTTCCCAAGACAATGTTTTAGTTTCAGCAGTTAGATGATTATATGCTGTACGACATGTGAGCAGCTGCCAGTGCCAATATCAGGAAAAAGTGCTACTTTCAAGCTGGTTTATATCCATGCACCCACTGACTGCTTTTCTCCTTTGCATTTCTCAACACTGTGATGGACAAGATTAACATCTTTCTCGTCCCTCTAAATAGGGGTTAAAAAATTGTTAAGAAAGTACTGTTGCAGTGTAAAAAGCATTTTGTAAGAGTTTCATTGATTGCTCTGCCTGGTGTTTACTAGAGTCAGCAGTGATCTGGCACACGCCGTAGAAGAAATGTGAAATGGAAAAAAATTCCTTCTTAGTGAACTAAGCTAGTTGTTTCTTAATTCAAAGTCTTTGTGTAATTGTTTGTAGTAGGAAAAAGAGAGAAATCTCTCTGTCCAGGTAAATACTATATTATATAATTACAGTGAGTGCAGCTTCCAGCTGTAGATGACTGATGGCCTGAATTCAGCGAGATTGTCCTCACCTGCAAGCATGTAACTGAAAGATTAAACTGGCCAATTCTTATCGTCTTAAAGGCTGTCAGGAACTGTTCACAACAATGAAGGTCTCAGTGCTGTCCTTAAATGTGTTTTAATGTGGTACAAAAAGCCAGTGTTTAAAATCTGTCATTTCCATAAACCTGACGTTCACCCAACTGTATCAATTCACAGCGAGTTGGTTTGTGCTTCTCCTCTCAGTGCTCTCCCCCTTCTGTCTCCCACACCCCCAATGTCTTGCAGTTAGTGAGTTTGCAGTTTACCTGTCAGCTGCCATAGAAGAAGCCCCTTGGCAAGTGATCAACCCTGCCTTCCTGCTTTGAAAGGAATATGCTCATTTCCAAGTTCTTGCGATTTCCTAAAAATCTGTGACATCTTAAAGAGCAGTGCTGGTCTGGAGCCCCTGTACTGGTCTCAGCAGAGTCCAGCTCATGGTCACACTTGTATTCTCCCATGCTTTGGCTGGGGTTACTCTGAGTTTATCTCCGTTTCACTTCTTTGCTTTCTTGAAAACATTGGCTTAGTCATCCCTGGAGACCTCGGGCTTTGCAGGATGCGGAGGAGGAAATGGACTAGTAGAGCTAATAGCTCCCTTGAAAGGGTAGAAATTTCTCCATGATCTTGATGAGGAAGGAATGAAAACAAACAGCAAAGCAAGGAATATTTTTGCAGTGCTCCTCCCTCTCAACCACCAACATGCACAAGGCTCACTGTCAGCTCTCTGAGAAGACCTCCTCGCCCTTCCCAAGGGCTGTCTGACTTGCCCTTGGGTGACTTCCTCCTTCGTCACTCTGTACCACGGATTTTGAGGCAGGGACAGCATTGAAAACTGAACATATTCCTGTGTTATTGTTTATATTGTTCTTTCCCTATCTCCTTCCAGAATGCATTTTTTAATCTTCTGCTAAAATAGCCTGGGTTGTTAAATGAAGTTTTTTGCTTTCAGCTACAAAGTAATTTTGCACTTAAGGAAATTAAATAAAAACTGCTAAGTTTTATGTCTTCATTGCCTCGCTGGCAGAAGGCCTAATGTAGCAACTTAAACACACATCATTAGGAAATGCCATGGCAGATGTTTAAGACAACCCTTTGCGCATCATGTCACTGAGGGTAAGAACTCTACAGAAGAAGACTGCAGTCATCATCTCAATAAATACTTGCCCTCAGAGAGACAAAGAAGTTACACACACCAGCTCAGAAGGTCTCCTACCATTAAAACCAGGGTGATTCAAACCACACTGGAATGTCAGGGAGACAGAGAGGCAGGCAAGGAGCAAAATGACTGTAAGAAGTGCCGGTGGTCATGATTTGGAAAGGAACAGAAGTGCCAGGGATGCACAGCATAAGCAGTCAGAAATGCTAGCAGGAAACTGAAGCGAGCTTGTTTAAGTGAGGGGAGAGAAAGTGGGGCTGGTTTTGATTGTATTTGTATTCATGTCCTGTGCAGAGCACATGCAAGCACTTTAGGTTGATGATGGCTGAGGGTCATTTTTTAAGATGGATATATCTTGCCAAAGGAATTTGTCTGGTAGTGCAAAGCATACCAGCCTTGGGACTTTCCATGTAGTATAAAATCATTCATAGGGTGACTTAAACTTTATTTAGATACCTTTTCGCAGGTATTTGAGCATTGTCTGGGAGCAAATCTTTGTTGAGGTAAGTTAGAGTGTTTTGTTAAGTTAGGAGAGTATTATCCTATGAGGCACAGACAACTGTGGTTTGCCCAGAGATAGCCTGCCATGACCAGCTCCCAAGCAGGTATGCAAATTACCAGCCCATTTTATCCCCGATCCCATGTCCCTCTCTGTTTCTTGCCACCGAATAAACTTATGATCTGTGCTAATAGCTGCTGAAAGCAGCAACGTCATGGTTAATTTGCATTAAACATGTGCTCCCTGGGTTAATTTAGCACCAGTAAGTCCAAGCATGTTAAGCTGCCTTTCTTCCTGTGCTGTCTTGTCCCATCTGTTCGAGCAGCATTTTGTAGCTTGTGGCTGAGGGCCAGGTCCTGCTCCCAAATACTGCTGGATAGATCTGCTCTACCCACAGGATTATCCAGACTCTGTTTTCTTCCCTTGACTAGGCCCTAATTAGTCATCTGGTTGCGTATTTTGTATGCTGCCATCCATTTTATCTTTCTGTTTTACTTCAGACTTTATGAAAAGCCCATGTGTCTTTTGAAAACACGAAAGTAAAAACAACTTTCTTTTTCGCTTCTATAGACACACTGTTGGTCTGAGGTAACTCTACCATGAGTTCTTCCTGACTACTCCTTAATTAAATCAAGGTCAGAATAAATAATTTCAAGTAATGTGTGTGCTACAGCAACACATCAATGCAAGTTTAGGTATTTTTCACGCCACAACAGTCCCTTAACATCTAGTACAAATGACTCATTGCAGTTTCAGCAGGTTATCAATTTCTTGAAATACTAGTACATTCAGTCTCTCTTCCTCACTTGCTGTATACTACTCTAAATTTCTGGCTATTTCCCATCAGTATAAAAAATTTAAAAATACTGCTCATAGAAGCAGAAATGCTATCTCATGTCTAATATCAACCTCCTCCCTCACTGTCCTTTTTAGGTAATGTTTGGGTTAGGTTCTGAATGTGAAACAAGCTGTCTGACATAAAAGTGCCTTGATGTTTGCATTGGTGGAAAATTCCAATTCCTCATTAGTGTATTTACTGTGTTTTACTGGGGTCTAATTGCAGGTTTAAAAGGGATGGTTATTTATAATTATATTAGTAAGAAAAAGTCCTGCTGTTTGGAAACTATTAATTTTTTTTTTTCAGAAATAAAAAGTACTTTAAAGCATCCAAATGAAAGCCTTAAGGGTAAACCAGTCATAAATCGACAGTCTGTTTTTCTCAGAAGTGTTTCAGGGAGTGATTTACTCCTGATGTCACAATATCTCTTGCAATTCTTGCTGGAGACCAAATTTTGCTGACACAGACTCACTACGTCAAACACAAAAGATTCAATCTTAATTTAAGTGTGTTTTGAACCAGGCCCGAAGGAAAGAGAAAAAATAACTGAGGGAAGAGGATTACCATTCCAGCAATGCAATTGAAAACAATCTGACTATGCAGAGGAAGGGAAAGGACAGAAAAAGAAAAGAATAACTTCCACTCTCCCAGGGCGCTCTGAGGGGGGAAAGGAGAGTGGTGGGAGTGCAAATTGATGTTCTACTTACATATCAAATTGGCTTCCTTTTGCTTACTTTGAGATTTTATGGGATTCTCTTTTTTCACTTTCATTTTGAGAGCTGCTAGGAGTTTTTACCATTCTCCTTTCTAAATCCAAAAGGCCAGCCCGTCTGAGACAGGACTGGGGTTATAAGATTGCTCAGTGTCTGTAAGAACTGTAGTTAAGATGAAGAGGAGACCCAGGTGAGGCTGACTTACTTGCGGGAACAAAGGGCAGTCAGGTAGAAGAGTTTTAAAATCTCCTGTTGAAGCTCTTGTGAAGAAAATAATAAATTGTTAATGCTTTCTGATATCAGGGGAGGGAAAAAAATTCCAAGACAGAGAGTTAATTTTGACTCTCGGTCTCTTATTGAGAAAGAGAACATGGGTTTCTATCCTTACACCTAATGCTTTACAGAAAAACAGTTTTCAATAAAATGAAAACTCAGGGATTGTCTCATATGTGTTCCACACAACAGCAGTTGACACCCTGGGTGTTTTACAACACGTGCCCATGTATGCCCCTGGACATGCAGGGGCAACCGAAAATACCACAGACTCTGTGACAGCCTCTCCTCCTTCCACAGTGATATGGGTGAGGGATCTGGGACTGTCATCCCATGTGGTCCCTTCAGAGGACAGCAACAGGGTCCCCAGGCAGGTCTGCAGGAGGAGATGGCTACCCAGCTGCTTGGCTCTCTGCAGGCATGGCAGGTGCAGAGGCATCTGCAGGGATGCACAAGTGTCTGTGGGATATCTTTTCCTGATACGTGGCTGCCTTAGGACTGCAGGCATCTCTAGGAGTGGGCAGTGGCAATCCTGCTCCAGGTGCTGCATTTGGCCAAGTAACCCTGCGAGCATTTGCTGGTTTAGCAGCCTTTGACTGGCTAGGCAGCTTTTGTGCTGTGATCAAAGGGCTTGAGTTTGCTGCATCCACAGATTTTATATGAGCAGAGACCCTGCTTTAAACCTGGTTTGCCTTTTGCCATAGCTCTCCTGCTCTGGGCTTCACTGTAGGGAATTAATTAGTGAGGACAGAAGTGGCTTGGAGCATGAATGGAGGATTGATCCTTAACTGACAAGATAGCAGTTCTCAGAAGAAATACAGAGCCAGAGTTCCTTTTCCAGCTGTTTACCTGTCAGATTGGGAGCTTGATGGCAGAGGTTAGTTCTTAATATGAATTTCCATGTTTTCCAGCTGAAAGAAAGTACAGTGCAAATTATAGGTGTAGAAATTATGGCATTTCTTTCTTATTTTTGACATAAATTTACCTGGAGATATATTATGCCTGAGGGTGCTAGTGTGCACTAAAATCAATGCCACCCTGCCTTAGCTGCTCTGAACTGAAGCTGTATTGATTTGAAATGCTTGCACAGGGTGCAACTATTCCTTCCACTGAGAGCAGGCCATGCCCTGTGTCCCTTTATCTTCTTGCAGAATATTGCTTCATTATTATGCTAAGTTGCAGAAACATCATGAGTGTTTCTTTATCATTCTTAATAGCTGATTAAGTAATTTTATTTTTACATACTCTAGCAAGTCCTGTTTAGCAGGGCTGGGTGTTAGCTAATCCTGATGTAGCCACTTGGGTTTAACTTTTTTAATGAGAATGAAACACATCTGCTATGTGGAGATAGTAAATCACTTCAGAAGCTCCAGCAGAAGATTAGAAGATCCACCTACACTGCTGGCATGTAGCTATCAGGCAGCCATAGCTTGCTGTGCAGTTTTTGTCTCGGTGCTGAGCTGTCTGCAGATTCATGGTTAAATAAAAACTTAATCATAGAGTTTACATTCCACAAGTGGCCCAAGCAATTTAAAATGAACTTGACCTGACATTTTAACCTCCTTACCAAGTTATGCAGACTGTTTTTACTGGCAGGCAGATCTAATAGATGGGGTAAAAAAAGAGAAAGGGCATCTATCATCTTATCTCATTAGCTGAATCATTGATTCACTGTGTGACCTGTGAAAAGCCCTGAGTCCCTACTGCCTTACAGATTTTTTTTTTTTTAATACGAGTAGTTTGAATGCCAAATATACCACTTGAGATGTGAGTGCCTTGTTAAATTTATGGTCTGCTTTCATAAGAATTATCTAAGCATGGAACATTTTGTGCAATGCTAAAACTAACACAGAAATACTGGAAATAAATTATTTGCCAATTATGAGTCTTCCAAAACATGAATTGGGCTATTAGTATACAAACATTTACATTTAGGGCTGCCAACAATTCTTGGAAGTCACTAGAACTTGCATGGCTTTGTGTGTGACTTTTCTTTTTCTCAAAATTACCTGAATACTTGAGGAATAAGATTTTCAGCCAGTTGATCTCAATTTAAGCTCTCTTCCTAAGAGCTGAACCATAAAGGTTTAGAGACTCGGGACACTTTGAGAGCACCATCATCTGGCCATTCAATAAAGGTATGTCCAGCCCAGCACCACTTGCCTTTCTGCCTGTCTCAAAAATCACAATATGAAGAAAATAATTGAATCATACTCTGTATAGTAGAGGCAGTGTCATGGAGATATTACTGATTCACGAATTCTTCAAACCCTTTCAAACAGCAGCTGACATTTCATGTGCTGTTTCACACCCAAAATATTAGGGAAGTATTTGCTACTCTAATGTTTTTGTGATAGCTCGTTCTTATCCTTGAACAGATACTGAGGTAACTTGCACTGAAAATTAAAAAGGCTGCCACCTAACCTCTTCATCCTGATTTTGCCACAAGCCTAGAGCACTCCCTCAAGCAGTTGTTTAATATATATGCCACACTTCTTTCAGTCAGAGTGCATTCCTTGAAAGTGTGGTCCACATCTTGCCATTGGGTTGGAAAAGAGTTGGGTATTGATATATGATCATTATGCACTTACAAGAAAAGAATGGTTCCAATAGCAAGCATCTCAATTTAAATAATTCTTTCATTCTTCACTAAAAAAAGTAAGAAATAACATCTCACCCACTTTTTCTCCTAAAACAATACCATAGGGTGCCTAGCCTGGAGAAAGGAAGAAAGTTGTTTTCTTCATGTCAGTAGCAGCTAGACTCTGGTGGAGATACAGACATGATCTGAAATCATACCTTCCATTAGGGATGCTGGCTTTTCTCTTAGGGTTTCTAGGAGAACACTCTCTGTACTTGCAGCTCTACACCATCTCTCACAATGCAGACTTTACCAGGGAGGGACTGGCGGTAGAAAACTGAAGCCCAGATAAAGGAAGAGGATGATGACTGTGGAGCACAGTGACTGCTCAAACACACTTGTCAGCAAAGAAAGAAAGCTCTGCAGCCTCTGGTCAGGGAGAGAAAAATAACAGAAGTGTTACTTCAGACTCTGCACTTTATTCAGCCACATATTTTTCTAGTAGAGTGTACTCACTTGGTTTGAATTCAGAAAAGAACAAGATAATTAAATGGCTTAGAAGTCAGGTAAGCAGAATGAAACTGTTGGTTCTGTGAGCACAATGCAAGCTTCTTTACAGCTACACAGTGAATACTTCAGCCTGCTTGCACAGGATGGCAGGAACTCATCTCCATTCTGGGCATGTAAGATATGACAGATCCTGAGATGTCACGAGATCCACTGAAAACTTTTAACATGGGTGTCCTGGAGTGATGTTATGATAAGCCATTATCCCCTATCGTGGGCTTATATGCTCAAAAATTGTGGTCCTGTCGCTTTAACTACGTTCAGCCGCAGAGAGAAACGCAGGTTGTTTTGAAAACTTTTTCTCCAAACCTGGCATGGGGGAGGATTCTTCGCTCAGCAGAGACTGCGCGCTGGACAGCTGTCGGAGTGGGCTCTGTTCCAGTGTTTTTTCCCTTTTCTTTTTATTTTTCATTTTTTTTCTTCGTTTTCTTTGAATCTGCTTTGTCGACCCAAGTGAGCCAGCGGACAGCAGAGCTCTTGGGGAGCTCCATCCAGCCCCCAAGGGGGGGTGAGGAGGGGGTAGGCTACATCGGAGGAAGAGGACTTTTTTTCAATCAGGTTTAATAACTATTCTATTTTTCCCTTGGTTTTCCCCTTCCCCTGTGCCTTGCAGGGCACTTTGCATGGTTTTGTTAAATAAATAGGTTTTTCTTCACTTCCATCTAAGAAATTCTGCTGTGGGTGGGGGAGGGAGTGTCACAGCCCTTCGCTCTTGGAAGAGAGAGAGTTTTATCATTAATCCAGGACAATGGGGCACAACACGGATATTTACCGGCAGACATTAAAGCTGCAAATCATCTGCAGGAGAAAGCCAGGTCCCTTGTCACCTCTCCATGGAGCAGATAAGTCACTGACTGGAGGAAGCACAAGTCTTGCTCTTGCTGTGGCTGGCAGCCCAGAGGGCTTCCACCAGCGCCTGACCTTCTGAACCAATGCGTTCAGAAGAGGAGGAGTGGTGTCAGTGTCACTCCTGCCATCAGCAGCCGTTAGGACCATCCCCTTGCCGTAGTGAATAACTTCCTCAGGAACCAAGGAACAAGAGCGCAGAACACAGAGCCCTCCTTCTACTTTGCAGCAAGGAAATCATATTTCCAAGTGTTGGCATCACACAGCGTGGCTATGGCTGACTAGAGAATCCATCTCTAAGAAAAAATTTATGGCCCAGACACCCATCCTCATTAATTTCAAGTTACAGAGAAGGCCATGGGGTCCAGATATTATTGTGTGCATTTTGAGATGGGGGGTTTTTGGTAGCTTTCTTGTTTTAATTCTAAACTGTGTTACTATGCCATATCTATGCCAGAAGCTTCAAAATAGGTCTGGGGGAGTGAGACGAATAAAAAGGATTAAAATCTGGGGAAAAAAAAGAAGGAAGCTCCTCACAACACTGCTATAGTCTTAATCATGTTAAACCATGGGGAATGGTAAGGTCTACTTCTACAGTACCATATCTGAGAAACAATAGATCACCTTTGATTTCTAAGATGATTTGCACATATTTTGGTATCTTCTTATTTCAAAGCATTTTTCAATTAAAAAACCATGACCTGTATTTAATTAATGGGAAACAGCAGCTATAAGATTTGTTCGAGGTCACAGAGCAAGTGAATTTCAGAAACCGGGGAAAAAATAAACTAGGATGACTTTGAGTATTTTTCCCTCATCAATGGCTCATGCAGCTTTCCCTTAGGAGAGAGTGACTCTCACTGTCTCTTCAGTCATAGGACAGTGTCTGCATACAAAGGAATACATATACATATATAAAATACATAATGGAAACCATTTTCATCCCATTTCAGCCGTAGCTTTTAAACCTGAGGGTGCTGAAGAGACTGCAGGACATATAAGATCATGAGTTCTCTGCTTTCTGTAAAAACCCCCTGAGAAACAAAATCAACACTTTACTGCTATAGTAAGGGTCATGACACAGCTTTCTTACATTCACACTATATTTTTTGAGAGCTTGCACAGTGCAGATCACAAAAATACCAAATTTCCATGAGAATGTGGAGGCTTCATCTTGCAGGCCATTCATGTCATTAAGGTACTCTAATTAGTCACACTAATCACAGTCTCAATCAACTGTTGATTTTAACTGTTAGGTGTAATCCAACTGATCCATATTTCACAGATATATGGATCAGATGGATTACAACGAAATTTGGATGGCAATGGGATGGCAAAGAAATGAATAAGTAGCAATGAAATTTGGATGGCTCATTCACCGCTGCAAGCTCTAAGCAGAGAAGTAATCCTTGGTGCACAAAGCACGCAACAAAGAATTGTCCTCTCCCCAGCATTTACTTTTTTCAATAATTTCTCTATACCTAGCACAATGAGGGGTTCTTGAGTGCACTCCTGTATGCTAACCCTAGTGCATGCATGTCGTCATGAAAAAAGCTCTAAAGCCCAGACCTCCTTTACCATGGTTGGTGTTGCTGGGTTTTCTTTTTCCCGGGAACTTGATGCCTGCTCCCACCCTCCACTCAACAAGTTCTGATTTCTCTGCAGGGGAATTTCTCTGTTACACTTCACCAGAAAAAGCATTCACCAGGTAGAGAACAGAAGCAGCCTATGCTCATGATTCAAGTAATGCTCCAGCAAATGGTGGAAACTCATAGGGGCCAAGCCACCAAAATGAAACTTCTGGCAGCACATGGCAGAGGACTATTCCTCTGATGACCAGGCATGTCCTTTTTACTGTTAATACAACAAGTCATTGAAAATTGCTTTTTAATTTGAAATTATAGGCACAGTCTGTTGTGCTCAACCCACTTTTGCCCAGTGTTGGGCTGTGGCTTCCCATTTTGAGGAGTACAGCTGACAACTTTTCATCTGACACCCAGTAGAAAGCAAATATTCTAACTTGGACAATTCCATCTCCCAGACACTGACATGTCTTCTGCATCACTCCAGAGGTAATGACTTATCAGCTGTGAACAGCAAAGAGCATCATGACCATATCCTCCAGTGCAACAAAACCCAATTGTTGTAAGGAGAGGAAGTGGATAGTGGGTAAAAAAAACTGGAAGGTATGATCAGTGGTGCTTTAGGAGCTGACATGATAAACAGGAGACAGGTGGGACTGTGATTTGGTGAGAAACAGGTTTGTCTGCCTTGTCATGATAGGAAAACAATGACTTATGACACTATCACAAGGCTTTAATATTTTGGTTGCTTTTGGAGGATAATGGCAGCATTTGTAGGGACTTACAAATTGCACCAGTAACAATCAGCAGCTTATCACTGCAGGCTGAATGATCTGTTGTACACACCTTTGGAAGTTTTTTTACTGCAAATGTGCTGAAGAAAGAAAACTTCTATCAAGTTTTCTCATTCTGTGCGCAGATTTTCTCTTTCAAACTCACAGAGAAATACTGATGTAATTAAAAGAGACAGAAATAAAATTCAGAGACTTCAGAAATGTAAAAGTATAACCATGTACAGCATTTGCAGACATTCTATCAAATATATTTGTCTTTCGAGGTATACATATATATATACAGATACAAGTGTGTATATATGTATATACCTATTTTTAAATAATTATTTTCAAACTGAGTATTTCTCAGGTTCTCTGTTTAAAGAAAAGAACAAAGTGTACATTTGAACCCCTTTGCTGAAATCCATGAAAGATAAAATGAAAACGTGTCAGCTTCTCTTAGCTGAGTGCAAATAAGAGTGACTGACACATTTGTTTAGATTTCTTTCCCAGCAACCAAGAGTTTAATAATCATAGGATTCAATTTTAAAAAAAAATCACTTCATTCCAACTGCCTTGTTTTCCAAAGTGCATTTAGGTTTCATTTTGAAAGGTTCTGTTTCAAAGCATATTCATGCAGTCTAGAAAAATAATAGTGCTGTAAAAACCATTCAACAAAACCACAATGTCACTATTTGGACTAGTCAGTTACCTTGTTTAAATATTTTTACAGTAGCATGACTTGCCAAATGTAGCTGAGAGGCTCTCCTAAACTCATATGTCATGGTCCATATTTTTATGACACTGGCAGCGCAGTCTAGATTTATTAAAACAGAATCCCCCATGGGCAAAAGAAAATCTGTTCCTGATATCTCACACATCCCAAATCTCTGAACCAGGATCCCAAAAACTAGAGTATACGCTCTGTGAAAACAGCTTGCTTTAATTCCCAAACATGCATTTTGCAGTTAAAGTTTCTTGACTGCGAGGGACAGTAAGTTAGTGAAGTCATGTTAGAGACAAGGTTCATTTTAGTGGGACAAACAAAGCTTTGAAATGTACTTCTTATTCTTTCCCATTGTGCTTATTTCAATGCAAGATATGAGGGTCAGGGACACAGGATGTCATTGGTGCCAAAGGTGCCCTGATGCTGCAGAGCTGTGTGCCATGCAGTACAGTGGAGCTCAGCCCAATTGCCAGATCACTGGCTGCCTCAATTTGGCTGTATTCCATAGGTATAAATGATGAGAGACTATTGAGCTTGTTCAGTTAGAACTACATTTATCTGCTACTCTTTTAAGGCTGTACCTAGACAAAACTAAAAATAATAAGCAACTGACGAGCTACATTTAAGTGGCAAAACATAACATTTGCATTTTTTTAAGACATGTAACACTCAAAATTTTTTACAAAGCTAAGCAAGCGGTGGAGAAAGGAGGAAAAAATGGCTCTGTAAATATGTTCAGCATCTTTTACCATACTGGAGAATTAAACCAACAAATAACTTCTAGATAAACCAGGAGGGGAGATAAATGGCAATTGCAAACATGAACAGTATGGATGATTATGACCCTCTTCTAATCCTCTTACACCATCCAAGCAGCCGAAGAAACTCTGAATTAGTCTGGAAGGATGTTCAGACAATGGAAACCACAAAGCAGCCAAAAGAGACCGCAGCGTATTTTTTGGTCATACCAGGCAACAGTGTTCCTTTTCCATCACGCATCTCCAGGAGCAACTGAATGCTTCAGAGAGCATCACTACTGCAGCACATGAATAATCACACCAGCCAAGACTGCACTGAGTGAACATGATCTACAAAGGCAAGAGGAATGCAAAAAGGGATCTGTGGGAACATTTTCAAAACATCAGCAGTTTGAACTTTTCTGATACCTGAAATACCAAATCAAAAATATATCTCAGAGAAAAATGAATTAGTCCAGTTGTAGTATTTTCTCTGCTTTGGACAGCTATTTTTGGCTGTTAAAAGAAGGTGTAAGTCAGTTGAAATAATGAGAATGTTGTAACTCAAACTGGAATTGGTTTTCTCCCCCTGAACTTAGGGGTTTAAAATTTGCAGCATGTATGTTTTGAGTAAAGGAAAGCTTTGTGTAAGCTTCACCAGTTGCAATTCTGAAGACTTACCCGTGTCTCCAGTTGCCTTTTGAAAGGGCTGTGTCAAAACAGAAGGCCTGGAGGCCAAAGCTCTGATACCTCGCCCTGTACATGACACACACTCACTTGGGTAATTAATGTAGACTCAGTCCTGAAAGATATTAAAGGCTTCCTGTGAGATGCAGAGATGTGGCCCTGGCATGGATTTCTGCTGAGATATTTATTCTGGAATACCATTTATCTTTCCTGATGCTGTGGTGAAGAGAGAATGCTGTGGAGGAGTTGGATATTGCAATATTGTGCTTGCACTGCTCACATGCCAGATGGCAAAACAACTGGTATCATTGGGATGGACGATGTTGGTAGCTTGTCCTGTCTGCCCATAAAGGCAAAAAACCCCAAAAACCAGCTGTAAAGACCGCATTTTTAAACAGACAGTTACGGAGCAGAGGGGTAGGGCACGACTGACCCACCCTGGGTTCAAAGCAGCAAACAAGTAGTTTGTTCCTGTTATATATGAAGAGCTCTTATATCAGATTATTGAAATATGAGGTTGGTTTACAGGACAAGTTACGTAAGTGTGTTCCAGTGCACCGATGACTTGCCAAATCACTGAACAGTAATTCTGCTCTTCATCTTCACAACCTTTTTCCCCCACAGCTCCCCTTCAGTAGTAGTTACATAAAAACACAATTAGGCTTCATAATTTTATTGCTTAAGGATAGCTGGCCAGCACTAAAGCCTGAAGCTGTTTTCCTCTTATAAACCTATAAAGAAAGTAAATTACAATGTTTCAGAGAAACACACAAGTTCAGGGCTCATGTAATGACAGAAGTTTTTGGGGCTTACGATGCCTTTGCCAGCAGTCTGCCAATTACTAGCATATCCTTTGCCTACAAATGGTAAACTAGCTGAAGATTAATAACCACAATGCTAAATAGATGTATTTATGTAAGAACAACGCAGCAAACTGAGTGTGGATCGGTCAGCAGAGGGGGCAATGTGCAGGCTGACAAAGCTCCGGATCTGTTCTGCGGCTCAGGATGGAAAGCAGGGATGACATTGCCCTCTCGTGGGAAACCGCTGAAGTGGAAAGCGGCGAAGCTCAAGCCGGCTGATGCCGGAGAACGTTTGTTAATCCCGCGAGTCTCATTACAGCAGGCGCTTAAGCCTCCTGCCATTTTCGTTCCATGTGATCAGGTCATTCAGAGATGAGAATCTGTAGCATGGTACAGGACCGGGATTCAATCTTTATTTAAAAAATTCAGTGTGTTGGCAAAGGATATAACTCTGAGGCCATGGCTCTGAGGCATCCCTTTAAAAGCCATATATTTGGGGTCAGGATTCTCTTTACTGAAAGAATGAAAAGCACCACTTTTTAGTGTTTTAACCTAAGAGCTATGACACAGAGCTGTGCCATTGAGAGTCAAATCTTGCTGAGACTGCTTTGCTTTAAAAACATTCCCCCTGTTCTGTCACCAAACAGTTCAGACCATAACTCCTAAAAGCAGAATCAATACTGTAATGAGTGGTGGGAAGGAGGTGATTTAGGCTTAATTTCAAAGGACTCATAAACTGCTTATGGACTGTATTGAAAATATGTGTTATGGAGTGGGTGACTGTCCAGCCATTATGGTTGCAGACATTAAAATTGGGCTGTGCTGAGAAGTTCTAAAGAAAACCGGGTTGGATTTTTGCCCAGATCTCTTCAGAGAACCTTGTAAAAGATTAACTATTTGGCTGGCAAACTGAGGGTGAAGGAGAGTGAGCAAAAACAAGAGGGAGGGGACAGGAAGGCTGAGGAAAATCTAGCTTGGTTTTGCTTTAAGTAAGGTAGTGTATTACATGTGCCCAGACATGTTTCTGAAGTCCACATGGTTGCAATGACAAAAATGCAGGACAATCTGAGGATATCTTCACGAAGGGGGCACATGGGCCTACAGGTGGGTCACTGTCAACAGCATATACAGGATTGTTGTAGCAAGCATGGCTGCTACAATATTAACCATTAATAATAAACCATTCTCCTCTCAACACAAGAAAAATATTCCCAGTAAGTATCATGCACTATGGAGAGCAGCTCTTAAGAACCACAGCAAAACTACACCGGAATAAATTAAAATAGAAATGTTCTGGTGTTAGAGTGACTTGCTTTTCTTCTATTCTCCGTGTGTATATATATCCATATGTGCATGTATGCATGTATGTATAAATGTGGGTAGGAACTGCAGTGACTAAGTAAAATCTTACTCTCTCAAGCTCCTTGTCCAAACTGTGTCAATTTCAAGTTATTTGGGATTGAGAACACATGATGACAGAGCAAGCCATACCTTGCTGTACAACAAATTCTGCTTTGAAGCTTCAGCTGGCCATTGTAAAGGTGAGATGGGCAATCAGAGGACTCTACTAACCAGTGCACACAGAAAGAAACCATTCAGACAGCTTGT
Organism: Grantiella picta; assembly: GCA_013397955.1. Taxonomy (NCBI): domain Eukaryota; kingdom Metazoa; phylum Chordata; class Aves; order Passeriformes; family Meliphagidae; genus Grantiella; species Grantiella picta. The sequence continues at coordinate 104,996 of VZRM01005894.1, read as the reverse complement.
CTTTCAGGGTAGCACGAAAGAGGAGAAGGCAAGCACTTTTTTAAGAAAGCTAACTTCACTGTGTTGGATATTGCAGGAATAAAGTGTTTAAAGAGAGAATAATGGTAGCAGTAATGATTCTGTTGATTAGGCCAGCTGGGTTAAAGTTACAAGCAGCAGGAACTGTTTCAGGTCTGCTCTGATTCAATAGCTAGAGCTCAGCTAAAGGAAAGGTGTCGTGGTGAAGTGAGCAAAGCATTGCCTGGGTTTGGTGTGGTGCTAACCCCAGGCTGAAAAACGAGCAGTGCAGCATCCAGGCTCCTTCCCACCCTCTCACTGCAGAGCAGTGATCAGAGCAGCACTCAGGATGCCAAACCAGAGCTGCCCTGCAAGCTCTCCAGTTGCCCTGGAAGCTCTCGAGTGGCAAAGCAGAGTCCATCCTCAGGGTCCACCCACAACATAGCAAAGAGCCAGAAAAATACCCTCTCTGTGCTCAGTGGCTGTTACCTGGTGCAGCAATTGACCTCGTGGGTCCTTCTGATACATATGCTGGTGACAGAACAAGGTTCCAGTATCAAAAAAGATACTGGGTTTGGTGTGGTCCTAACCCCAGGTAGTACCTGGCCTCCCAGCTTTAATGGGTGTTCTGTCAAGTCTCTGGCCAAAAAAACCTCAGAGTGCCTAGTTGTCTGAGTGAATGGAGTGGAGCCGTGCCTGTGTGACTCCATTCATTCTGGACTCTCACATAACACAGGCCCCCAGCCCCTTCTGCTACAATCATGGCTTGTCCTGAGACTCCCAGTGTATCCCAACTCAGAATTATATGGTTACAAGAAGAAATTTCTATTTCTCCTACTCTGGATGGTCCCATTCCTTTCAAATATCTCCCTAAATTCGTCATCCTGAGCTGCCCATCTTCCCTTGCCATCTCACCCCAGCCTAAGATCTCTGTCCAGAAGCCAGCTGCTGGCTGCTCAGCTGCTCTTACTCTGCTGGCACAGGTTCTGCTGCTCTCCCTCCCACACAACTACTCTGGCTCCATCTTTCACAGAGGTTAAAAACCACAAGCATGAACTGCTTTTACCAAAAATCTGCCTGGGCAAGACACTGAGAGCAGGAGAGTAGAACATGTCCTGGAAAAATGGATGCATTAACCAGAGCCCAAGCATGTTTAAATATGCCTTTAAGACAACAAGCCAGTATTCCTGTCTCTTTAAATAAGTTTAGAAGGTACTTATAGTGACTACACATCCTTCCCAGGTTCTACTCTATGTCTGGTGTCACACGTGCTATGGAACTTCATCATTTATCTTGGAGTAAATGTTCTTTTCATATACTGCAACTATATAGTTTTTCTTGCAGTAAGTATTTTCTCTCCTTTTTCCTTTTTAGGATATATGTAAATTTTGTGGTGTGAGCATATAATTAACACACCTTGTTATGATGGCATTTTTCATTCATACTTCTTGGAAGAGACAATAGAGATGCATGAAGGCTCAAACTTATTTAGCAATTAAAGATACAGGCCTTTTGACTATATTGTTTCACACTCACAGGAAAATGTGGTTCTTTCCAAATATTTCAGACCAACAGACAATAACTTCTCACAGTCTCTTACAATCAATTTTTCTAATTGAAAACATTCTAAAGGAAGTATGGTTTTGTGAATTATCTGTAGACTATTTAGCATAATTGTGCAATGAGTCCATAGTCATAGTTTGGCAACCATTGGCTTACAAATCAAATCACACCACAATTTGTGTTCAGGTTCTGGCATTGCTACAAAATTCACAGGCAACTTTTCCAGACGCTTTCATTATGCCTCATTTTCCCTGTCGATAAAATTAATATAGATCATATCAGCTGCTTCCCAGGACTGTTGGGATGACTGGTATTTTGATAATGGTGAAATCTCAGTGGATGTGACCAGAGAGGCACAGAATGTCATTATTAAATTTTAAAATCAAATAAACCCTTCCATTTAGAGTTAGATTTCAGCCGAATTTAAGGAAAGAAGATTCAGAAATTTTAGAAACAGTCAGTGAACAAAGAGCAAAGAATGTTCATCATCTTTTGTTTAATTAGGTGTTAGAGAAAAGATTACTTGGTTTAACAGTCCCAGAAAACAGGCAGATTCATCTACAAGAGAAGAAAGTCAAACCAAACCGTCACACAGAAGAAAATCATTCTGCCTTTTGCTGCTGCCTTGCCTTCCCTGAAGCTGGGTAATGACATAATCTGTCAAAATGTTTTAAAAGGCAGAATGCCTTAGCCACTTTTGCTTGTGAAACCTTTAAGCCAGCATTTCCCTGACTAGTTTACAGCTTTACAGATTCTAATATTTGGAAGGAAAGTCTGGTTTTATAAGCCTAAATTGTTTCATTGTTTCTCATAACAGATCGTATTTCCTAGTGGGCAAATCCCATTGCTTAATTGGAGGCTAGGAAACCTTAAAAGTCTAACCTGGAGTCTGCTGTTTTTCTGGTGCTTACTAGTTTCTATTTGTGAACCTATTTGCTGGTTTCATACTAAAAATAATGTCTTTCCATTTATTTTTGTAGTTATGAGTCCTAAGAGAAAAAGCATTCTGCTTCTCATCATTGCTACTTCCATCAATTTGCTTTTGCTTTTATTTTAGTCTATAGCAACACAGCTCAAGATTTCCAAATAATGCAAAATAATGCAAGAATATTGCTGTTCCACACTTGCAATATTCAATTATAAGAATCATAATTTCTGAGCATGCTGATCAAAATGCCTGTACATTTTACATGGGGAAATAATAGTCGCTCTGCTACATAATAGGACCAATTTTAAAATGTATTTTCATCTAAAATTATGGTTAATGTTTATGCAAATTCCAGAAACATTCTCAAAGAGAAACAGGGTGTAAGCTGAGAAAATGGTGTCTGTGGAGATCAGTGTAATGGTTTTGGTGAGATCAGTGCCAGGGAGAAATGTAAATTTCTGTGCTGTGCTGAAAATCTTTCTTCAGTTATTTAAATCTCACTTAAATCCTAATTTTAGACATAAATTTAATTTAAAAGGGCAATGCACCTTGTTCTAGCATAAGGGAGAATTTCTCTTCAAGAATCTGTCTGGTCTCATTTGGACATCTGTGTATTGCAGGGATGTGTTTGAATGTGATTTAGTTTTTCTCTGGACACAATCACCTGCCTGAGACAGTGGTAATGAACTAACTTCTGGAATAGTCTCTGCAGTGTCAGACACACCTGTAGCTAATAATGTGTTATCTCACCCTCTGAACTAGAAAGAAAAGGGAGAGTGAATAAAAAAATAGTAATTGTTAATTTTAAATAGAAGCACTGTTTTACTATTGCTTTGGTTTTACACACAGAAATATATTTCCTGCTATGATGAACTACAAGGATGAGAAAGCACTTAGGCATTTGCACTGGGATCAGACAGTTACCTTGTAGGGCATCAGGTCAGTGACATTCCTCAAATATTTTCCATTCAGAGATACAAATTAAAGACTGACAAACAATTCTCAAGTTTGTCATCAGATTTAGGAGAGTCAAAGAAATTTGGAGCTCCATGCAACCTTTCATGGAATAAAATATCCCTAAAGAAGTGGTATTTTTATCCTGGACAATCACTGGTGGAAAAAAAGTCTTTGTGTTTCAAGGCTTTTAAAAACCAAGTGACATGGGTTTTGTGCCTTTTTATAAATTCAGAACACCATAATAAAATGTAAGCTTTTTGAGTCCATATTCTCTTTTCAATAAATTACATTATTAAGTAAGAGGGTTTTTTTTTAAAGACAAGCTCAAAACAGAAAGATTCTTAATGTGGTGTGTGTCAGTAATAAAAACAGTAAGAGTGGAACTTTGCTAAAAACACCTAATAAACATGGAGTCATAAATGGGCCATGAAGTCAGCATGGGAGAAAAATGATCATTTTTAAAAATTTATTTTTTGTTACGTCACGTATTTGTTAGCTGTTGTCCCATCCTGGGTAACTGATATGAACTAGAAATGCTTACCTGTCTGATCAACAGGCCTCTTTGCTTTCTTAGTTCTTAATTAATCATGGCAAATCATCAGTTGTTCCACGTTTATTTTCAAGGTCTTATAACAGCAGTTTAAGTTTTAAAGTAGTGTACTGTTGGATAGCTTAGCTTTTATGTGCTTTAAGATGGTTTCTTTCTGGTATTGAGTGATATAGATCACAGTTCTGCCTATTTAAATCAGACATACATACACAGACCTTGAATTTGTAAATTAATTTTCCAACTAAACTTCCAGACTGTGACTCACTGCTCCAACTTTATATATTCTTTTTTTTAAAAGGAATCCATTTTTCTTTTAGCATGCATTGTAACTTACAGTGAATACAAATAAAGTCTGCTAAAAGATTATTTCTTACTAATGTGTGAAACTTTAGGAACTAGTGTACTTCAGTGCAAAATGGTAAGTACAGGAGTGATAAATATGGATAACAATATTGGAGAAACAAACGGGAAAATGAAGGATTTATGATGAAAACTGCTCCAGGGCTAACCCATGCATTAACTGACCCTGTGGGCTATGATACATTGTTTAGTGAGCTGTGACACCTGGTGAGTTTAAAATAGCCTTTTTCCTGAGTCCTTAGGAAGTGAGAATCTCTTCCCTAGATAAAACATTTAAGTGTTCAGAGAGGAATCTGAGCATTTTACGACAGCTGAACAGGTAGGGTTTCCCAATATGGGCTTATCAGAGAGTAAGGAGAGGGAGGATGTAAAAAATGCAGTTTTACAATCTTTTTGCTCCTTCTCCTTGCCTAGAAAAGGACTACGCCTATCTCTCTGTTAGCCTTTGATGAGGATTGAATTTTGGAATCTATTGCTGGATTTTGGCTTTGCTGTTCCATACAGGAAGCACAGTCAGTGCAGAGGGGGCGTGTCTGGTCCCTCCATTCTTCACCCTGCCTGTAGTTTGCGCCTCTCTTGGCCTCTGGTCTACAGAACAGACACCAGCCTGAAGGCCAGGCTAATAGCAACTCCAGGTTAATTCGCATTCTCTCTTTCCTCTCTCCTTCCTAGTCAGGAGCAGCTGCAAATGGCTGTGCCTCATGCTAGCTTGCATAACTCTCAAACACCCACTGTCTTACTATTTTAAGTAGAAGAGACCCACCCATGTTCCTCTTCAATAATCACCTGGGCTCTAACTGGCACAGTAATTACACCACCCTCCTGACAGATACAAGAATGCTTCTGGAGGCCCAGCAACGTTGGATTATCTTCAAGAATTGCAGTTGCAGTGCAGCAACAAATTATTTGTCAATAACTACGGTCTGTCAACGAGTAAAACAAAAAATAAACTGTGGCATAACCGGACTGCACTTGGTGGTCTCATCTAGTTCTTTTTTTTTTAGATCTAGCAGATGCAAGTAATATTTTCTAACATAGCTTCTAGAGCCCTCTATTTTATACTGCATACTGTGTTTTGGCATCTGACGACCAGATAAGAATGTTCTAGGATCAGACGGAAAAGAAATACCTCAAACGAATAGTCTTCTTTCAAAGGGCAAATGCATCAGGACTTTTAAAAACCATACTGGTGAGCAGATTACAAACCACAGCCCAATTTGTGAGCAAGAAACATTCTGCATAGACTCACAGAGTTGAGTTCATGTGGTCAGAAATTTCCAAGCTGTACAACAGAACGTAAATTGCTGAAAAGTTCCCTAGACCATTGCACTTTTGTGCATTCTTACACAAAATGACAGTCATAGTGCAAACACACAGATTCTGGTTGGGCAGAAGGTTATGTCTACAGCTATAGGACAGAAGGGAGAAAAAGGTTCAGCTCTCTATCATTACAAATCATGACAAAACACAAAACTGCTAGGGTTTGCATACATATACAGCAGATACAAACTTCTCTGTGAAAGGGTTTGATAGAGCAGGGCAGCAGGATCTGTACAGGAGGGAACTGTGTTTCAGCAGATGTACCCATTTCTCCCTGATCATCCATAAACTGCAGCCATGTGAACTCACATATCTCCTTCCAGCTTCTCCATCCCTCACTTGTGATGCTGCTGTGTCCTTGACCCAATTTTGATCATGCCAAGGCCTGCTTCCACATCCCTGCCAGAAAGTTGTATAGTTTAGGACATTACTAGAAGATTCAGAAAAAGTTTCTACTTTCTCAACTTGAGCAGAAAGTCAAAAGTTAGAAATTTTGTAATTCATTACCATATAATTGAAGGGTTTGGAGAGGGGCTTGGTTTGGTCCACCTTATTCATTTTTAAAGAAAGTCATGCTATTTTGAATGCACGACGACTGAAACAAATACAGTAGAATTTTACTGTCACAACCCCACACTTGTTCCAGCTGAGTCCCACCAACTTCCTTCATGGTGTTAGATCTAGTTCCACGTCAAGCAGTTGGCTCTGTCTTTCTTCTTTTCACATATGAGATACTTCAGCCTTGGTCTCTGTAGCTGATCTGTCCTTCTGCACCACACACAGTAAAATCCTCCATACAGTCAAATTCTTGTGTGACCTTAAATGTGCAATTCTTTAAATTTCTCTTGGAGGAGGTGATAATGTGTCAACTTCAAATTTAAATGGAGATACTGTTCATGTGAATACTCTGCTGGTGATAGGTGTTAATTAAGGTATCAGTAAAAGCAGCACCCTTTGTAAGCACAAGTAGCTGCAGCACTTAATATGGATCTAGGGAACAGAGTAGCAGTGTTGATAAGCAAGCCTGGGCTGGGATCCCAGGATAAAATCAAGATCTCTACTCATTCTCCTTGTCTGCCCTTCAGTCTCTGCTCTCCTCACCAGATAGGACTACATGTGACAGCAGCTTTAGGATGTTGTACAGAGGAGGTATCTTGATGTAGATCATGGAATTCTGTTTTGGTGATGCCAACAAGATACAGCTGCATTCCAGTGTGTATGGAGTGCACTGGATCACAAAATGTGTATTGCACTGGCATTGCATCAGCACATCTGGATCTCCAGAGCACCCTTCGAGCATCTCAATCTTCAGAGATGGCATTCAAGGTGGTATTATGTATTATACTGGGAGAAACCAGGAGCAGAGAGACAGAGCCACTTGCACAATGAAATTGAGATTATAAGCCCCAATGTACCATTTGAGGCTCACAATCTTACTATTCATTTCCAAATAAGAGATAAACATAACCAGTAGTTGGCTGCATTAATGAAACACGTCCGAAAACATTCTCTTTTTTTGTTTAAGCAGGCATGCTGTCTCTTGAAGAGAGCTTAGGACTTTGACAGTCCTGCTAGAAACCTGAGTGCCTTTAAAAACCAAACTGAAGCAACTACCAAGACAGAGAATCTCAGTAAACAGCCTTTTCCTGGGACAGAGCCCACTTATTCCAGTAAAATAATTTCCTTTAAAAAAGAAATTTGATCCAAGCAAAACAATACTCAAAAATTTTATGTTGTCATGGGAAATGTGCCATCATGTTGTACTTGGGTAAGCAGTTATCTCTGAAAAATATGTTCTTTGATGCCCTGTGCGTGTATTCCAGGTTATTTGTACCAGAAGGGCTGGGAAGGTTTTGCTATCACCTATGCAAAATGCCTGTTTATTTTTCTAAGAATCTATTGATTTGTCAATGTCCTACAAATCCAAGTAGGCAGAGTTACTGGAATAGCTAGTACAAACATTTCCAGGACAGTGCATGTATCTATTTCAAACCTGTCTACAAGTTTTGTTTATCCGTTTGAGTTGTTAGGGCTCACATCTCCATTCCTACTCAGGGAAGAGTATAGGCAGGAACACTCATGTACTAAGTTACTTCAACTTCTCTTCAATGTATTTCTTTGAGACTGTACCACTGTGTTTAAATGCAGGGGTTTTTTTATAGAAACAGCATTTTCCATAGCAACCTCTTCAGCTGACAGTGACAGCATTTCTTAATATTGGAGAGTCATGAGATTGATAATTGAATTTGATCTAGAGAAATTTAAATTAAATTGAGGAGGTAGAAGGCTTAAAAGAGTTTCTGTTTGGTTTTGGTCATTTATACGTCCATTGTCATAGAAACTGACAGAAAAAAATTTAGGGTTGATCTTTTATGAAAATTGCCTGCAGAGAGAACATGTAACAGAGTCTTTTCAGTGTCTGGTTTGACAAAAAACCCAGCTATACAAAAGGCAAAATCAGGCTATGCATAGGGTGAAAATGGCATGAAAAGGAAAAAAAAACCTGTCATGTATGTACCAGCTACTACTTGTGCTCTGAAGAACACCTGTTTGCAGTCTAGATTTAACTCATACTGGAGGAAGAGCTACTTGATATTCTGAATGTCCCCTTAGCTGAGATGAAAAGTGAAATATTAAGTTAGTATTAAAATTGCATATCAAGATAACATTACAGTATTTCAAGGAATTTCCAAGTACCTACTTTAGATCTTTATTCTTCAGCCCAAAATCTCAAAGAGTTTAGATGAATAAACAGAGATTAACCCACACACAAATTTATGGACATATATATAAATACATTCTTCAGACCCTATCTCTTTAAGGGATGCTTTGTATGAGCCACACATGAGCTAGAAAGAAGAGGACAGGAAGCTTCCTAACTGTTCTATACAGTTTAATGTATATTATATAACTGTGCTTGATAGTAAAAGCAGCCACAATGTATGTTCTATGCAAGCAATGAATTGGAAATACAACATTGCCTTAAGCACCCCATGCATCTGACTTGACATTTGCCATAGACCTTTTTTTTTTATTCCAAAACCTGATTTTATGGGAATGAGAAGAGGTTCTCAGTGGACAGAGGCATGTAGCATTTCACAAATGTTTTGGGTGGAAAAGCGAGTGCCAACCACAGCACTCCCTTCTGTCAGGCAAGACCTGCCCTGCAGATCACACAGGTAAAAGTGGCATCAAGGTACATCAACACCACCTGGAACAAAGAAACCCAGCTCTTTCATAATTTGTCAAAACATGTGAATCCTGTCTTGGATAAAATCGGAAAGGAAAATGCAACCTTCCGTGAAATTAGTGATTCAGATTCGTGCATTCTTTGTGATATAATATTTTGTAAAGGTTTCTTTGCTTTTTTTTTTTTTTAAGTGCATTTTGGCCACTCAAGGTTTTAGTGGCTAGAGCTAATGACAGACTATTGTGTTACCAGCTAAACATTTAGCACAAAGGAGAATGACCTGAAACTCTGTAACTAGATACACAAACTTCTTTTTCCTCTGCAAGGCACAGAAAAGACGATCTTGGCATTTTCTACTTGGTTCATTATTTCATCCATGGACAGGTAACAAATAGTTGTTAAAGTTAAGGAAACTATAGTCACAAGCAAGCATAACTTCATGAAGAAATGACTGAAATATAATCTTTAAGCATGCACATGTGGCGTTAGTTTTAATTCAAGAGAGATGTTAGACCAACGCAGCACATCTGCCTGTTCTGTGTTCTTTCACAAGACAATTAGCAGCAGTAGTAGGGCAAGAGAGCTTCTACCAAACAATACTGAAGCAACAGTAGACAGACAATGACAATTTCTTCAAGTTAGTTTTGGTTTAGAGCCCTTTTCTGCAAACCACAGAAGCATATGCTTACATTCCAGTGGCCATTGCAGTGAAATGAAAGCAAACTGAAGTTGGTCTCACATCCCTTCTTTCAACTGTTTCATTTTCTCAGTTTTGTGGGTCCATAGAACTGCAAAGACCAATGTCCAAAGACAAAATAATTTTATATTTTTTTTTATTATGTCAGATACTGATTTTGATACTTTAACCAATTCTATTTCAATGACACTGAAAGAGAAATATGAGACAGAAATAAGTTGGGTTTTTTTGGTACAGCACAGATGTCTTTACTAATTAGAACACACGTATACACCAAATATAACTCAGAGAAAGCCAGGAGTTTGGCATCTGCAAATTAAAAATACTCTTTCAGTAAAGATTATTCAGCAGGGAGACAGCTTTGGTGATTAAGGCTGAAAGACTTCTTGTGACCCTAACTCAGAAAGACTGAAAAATGCAGAATTAAAAATGAATCCATAATGTCAACAGAAGTAAAGTGCTTGGAGGGGGGGTTTGCATTTTATAGACCAATAATGAAGAGAATTATCCTTGAAATTTTTCCATCTTAAGTATATGGCACTAATGTCCCTTTTGAAACACATAGAACTGATTAGCAATCTTGTATTTAAAAATTCTACTAATAAAAACATTTTACTTATTTGACAATATTGCATAGGAATAGAACAACTAAATTTTGATAACTTCAGCTCTGCAGAAGGAAGAAGGAACGCTTTTTGGGTGGCAGGGTAAAGAGTTACAAGAATAAAAGATTAACAAAGACAGAGATGTTCATTGCCTTTCTGACAACGTTTATTTCATGTCTGATTCTGCCACCAGCTTGCTTTGCCTCTTCCTTAAAGAAGAGAGTCACAGGAGTGTCTGCAGTATTTACCTGCAGCAAGCCAGTCCCCACAAGGGGCAGGTTATTCATCAAGTCACAAAGTATCAACCTACAACCCTTGTTATTTTTCCTAGTAAAAATATGCTCCACAAAGTCTACAACAAATTAAACACCATTGGTTTTTAAGCGGTTTTAGCATATATTGATCCATAAATCATTTACTAATAATGGACAACATCTTGTCCAGTGGAATAAGGAAGGATGCTCCTCCTCTTAACTTTACCTGTTTTTTAGTTGACTCCTTTAAGAGTGTGCAGCATCAACCAGTATCATTATGCTACTGTTTATTGTTGTATTTTAAAAATAATTTTTTCTTCCCTCCTCCACTGGAGAGCTACTAGTATTCACTAATATTCAAGGCAACTGTGGCAAAGATAGAGGGTACAAAGTTGTCAGTGTGGTGACTTAAGAAAGCGAATTGAGAAATCATTTCGGAAAGGTAAAGGGACAATTCTGTTAATTCAAAGATTAGTACACTGGTAAGTTTCATTTCTACCATTAGAAATGGTATACCATACCCATAGTCCAAGTAATAATAAGTTTTAGAGCTGGCCCACTAAGATTTGCTTCTCTAACTTCACAAGGTACTGCTAATAAGAAAATATTTTCCACTGCCCTGTACTTCATCTAGGTCAAACAGGGATTATTTTAGCACTGACAAGGAAAACAAATTTTCTGAGCTTCCAAACACTGATGTACAAAACCAACACCCCGTGACTGAAGGCAAACCAAGTATTTTGTACAGCATATATCTTTGTTTTATCATTATGAATTCCTAGCTGAACTTTGCTTTGAACTTGTGTTACTGAAGTGGTGTCAATTATTCAAAGGGCCTGACTCCATCTCAGTTATAAAATCCCAAGTTCTTTTATATATGTGTATATAGACAAACAGTGACCCAACCTATCTTGGGTGAAGTAACACCCAATGCCAATATGGTAATAAATTGCAGTGGATACCTTTGTTATATAAATTATTCCACATTCAGACAACAAATTTTAAAACTTTTGGAAACACTGAAACACCTCTGTTATTATTTTCTCATCTTATATTTGAAATATATCTGTCATTAGGTCGTCTCAGAGCAACAGGCAGTACCTACATCTCACTTGCACAAAAAATTCACTAAGGATCTTAGCATTCATTAGAAAAGAACATGAGTACTATTTCTATGGAGTGATGGCAAAAATCAGAAATTGTCTGTGGTATACCCAGATGTAATTTTAAAAACAGCTATAAGGTGCTCAGAACTCGTAACTCTGCTGAACACTTTCTAGAGTTATTATTTTTCATTTCAAAATCTGTTTCTCTGGAGTACTTGTTTCTTGGCCTACACATGTGACTTTTTACATATATCCTTCCCACTCTTCAGGGATTTTTTTTTCCAATATTACAAGCAAATGACATGGGTTTGTTATTAAATGATATGATTATTCATACACATTGAATTTCAGACCCTCTTTGTAAAGTTTTCTCATGTTAAGGGAAGTGTACCTCAACAAACAAGGGAGACAGATGTGGATGGAGTCAGTAAGCCAATGAATTCAGAAGGGACATAGCAATCAACAAAACAAGGCTGAAGTGGTAAAACCCTTCAAACACAGGCATGCAAAGATAAGCCTGTAGAACAACCACATTCTGGGAAACCAGCACTCTTGGGTGACTCACTGAAATGCCTCTGCACTAATGCACAAAGCCCAGGGGACAGGCAGGAAGCTGGAATTCTGGGTTTAGTTCCAGGGCTGTGACCTCCTTGGGATCTCAAAGATTTGGTGGGACAGTACACACCACTGGAGTGCTACAGCTGATGGACACAGGCTCTTTTACTCCAAATTGAGTAAACCAGACCTCATGCACTAGTAAAGTGCTTTTAATTGGACCAATAATAACTCTCTTAAAGTGTTTAAATTCTAGCCAACAAACACTTGGATTACATGGGAAGTGGTTTTTTTAGCCTCATTAATTGCATGGGTGTCTGGGCTGAAGACTGCAGTCTTCAAGACCCCAATCATGAAGACTGCAATGACAGCAAATCAAGCTGTCCTTTAGATAATATGTGAGCATTCATCAAAGAGGTCTGGTATAATTTTTAATGTTTGCTTCTACATATTTTGGCAAAAGAAAAGATGGAAAACAATTTCTTTTCAACCTGACCTGATGTTAACTTGGGAGCTAACATCACAGAACCATTGAATGGTTTGTGTTAGAAAGGACCTCAAAGATCATCTAGTTCCAATCCTAAACTTAGCTTACAAGGCCAAGTTTTAAAATTCAGGAGTAAGGAAAATTGAGCAGAACTATAAATAAATATAAATAAATCCCACAAAAAGTAAAATAAAGTAGAAGAATATTTCTTCAGTACTGACAAACAAATGTGTTATATTTTAAATTCATGACATTTTCTAATTATCTTGTTAAGGCAGATAAGGAAAATACATGAGACATATTTCATAAACAGTTATTTATTAAAGCAAATTATTTCATTTCCTTAATCAAATGTATTAATCGCCTGAAAAAAAATTGTCATCAAGTAAATAGGTTTTTTGCATTTATTTTTACTGTATTGACTTTGCAAAGTAACTGTTTGCATAGATTTCACTGTTTTCTGTTATTACTGTCTAAACAGCCTATTCTTCTGAAGATCTTCAGTATTATCTGGAATGCTTTGGTTCATACTGAACACAGTAGACAGAACAATACAAATAAAGCAGTAATTGCATTTTATGACAGTGGAATAACTGGTCTTCAAGTCAAAACCAAAATTTTTTTACAAGCAAAGTTAAATAAATAAGCCTTACCCTTCTCATTCTGAACAAGGCAAGAGTCTTTTCAGAGCTCTACCAAGTTTTCCATGGTGCCTTTGCTTGCTTTTATGTGTCAACATTTTAGCTAGAAAAATTCTGAAAGATATCTGCACCCTCAAGCCAGTTCCGAAAACAGGATAGCCCTTTGTCTCTGATCTGTTTTCTTCCCTTGTCAGTAATGACTTCTCCAGTTTGTTTCACAATCACCAGTTTAGGAATTGCTGTTATGTTGTATTTCTTCTTCAGATCACTGAGGGAAAGAAATTAAAAACAAAACACACCATTAGGAGCACTTTAAGAAAACTCCTAGTCTCTTATGAAGGCTACTCTGTCCAGGACACATGGGAGAAAGGAAATGATCGGTGTCTGGGCTTCCTCAGAGTTTGGGGCAGAGCACTGGGTAGTACAGGGAGAAGGAGCTGGGAGGCTACATGGTGTAACATAGCTCTGGGAGCTCAGAGAGTAGCAGCATGCTTCCTGTAACTGCTCTTCACTGCTGTCTGCAGTTTCCTCAGGAGCAAACTCCTGGAAACTTAAAGTTGTCCAAAGAAGCAAAGTGCGATGCACCTTTCCACCTTGTTTTTACTGGCCCAAACCAGATATCTTCTGGGCCCTTTTCACAGGACAGGAGAAGGATCTCCCTTACAGTAGCATGTGACATTCATTCCCCTACAAAGACGCTGAAGTGTCCCACAGTTCTACTTTCTGCAATCTCATTAAAGCCTGACGTGTAACCCTCTCATGTAAATGGAAGAGACTGAAGATATTCCTTAAACTCACTCAATGGAACAGGCCTTCTACACATAGAAAAGTGAGCAATCAAAATATTTTTAATTAGAGCCACCCATCTATGTTGCCAAAGACTAAAATTTCAACTCCTCCTCTGCACCTTTAAAAGAACCAGAGAATAGACACGAAACAAGCCATAACAGAATAGCCAAAATATTACCAACAACTTTCTGAAAAGGTATTTTAAATACTAAATGGAAATATACTGCCTGAGTGCCATCACCACAAACAAGAACATTTGCTGTATGAAGTTCAAATGCCAAAGAAATTTGAATAGAAAAAAATGTAGATATTATTAAAAAATACATAACTAATATATACACATTCTCAATTATTTTCGGGGCGGGGGCAGTAAAAAAGGAGTCAAAAATACAGAAAATAAGACTAAAGGGAAATAATGACTCAGACAAGGCATTCCTGAAACATGTCTTCCAATCTGTATTTTTCCTGAAGTGAAAAAAAATCAACAGGTGAAAGACACAGCTCTGCCATTACATTGGCTGAGCAATAATGCAAGAAATACTATAGAAGCAGTAATAATACGGTATAGAAACAGGTTTGCTTTCTCAGTGAATTGTAAAACAAAAGCAATCAACCAATGATCCCCATAGACCTTTCCCAATCTGCTAAAACAGGCAGAAGAAAAAAATCCAAAGCAAGATTGTGTAGATGCCAAATAAAACTGCTAACCCTTCATACCACTTGAATGAAAAAAATGATGGGTGGAAGAAGCTTTTTATTGGTTCAGTGGGCAATAAACACAATTGTAGCAACCAGAGACAGAACACTAGGAGACTGAAGGTAATTTGCTATGGAGACTGGAATATTACACTTCCCTTTCCCAAGGGAATGCATATATATCTGGTCCAGTCCAGCATGGCATCTTGTCCAAACAGCCTCGGGTTAGAGGTTGCTTACATCAAACCAGACTGAAGCACGCACAGATTTTGCTTACATTTGTGTGCAGCTTGCAAGATGGGTGGACCTGAAAAAGGCTCAGAAAGAGGTCTGCAGACAATGCTTCTTACTCAGTGTACATGTGTACAGGTGCTTACAAAAATGACTTCTTAAAACCTATTAAGATAATTCTCTCCAACAAGGATCTCAAACCTCA
The DNA here is from genome assembly GCA_013397955.1 of Grantiella picta. Taxonomy (NCBI): domain Eukaryota; kingdom Metazoa; phylum Chordata; class Aves; order Passeriformes; family Meliphagidae; genus Grantiella; species Grantiella picta. The sequence continues at coordinate 89,865 of VZRM01005894.1, read as the reverse complement.
TTACTCACCTGCACAAATGACATACATGCCATGGGACTAGCTCCAGCAACAACTCACGATATCACTAAACTATAAATAGAAATATCATATCCTTCAAAGGCAAATTCATCTCTCTGACAGTAAAATATAGTGATGTAAATAACTGACATTCCTAGTTGTGTGGCTATTCCCAGTTAAGTGTAGAAGTATAAACTGTGTCTTACTGAGTAGGAAAATCTAAGACCCAAACAGAGAAAGCAGAAGGGAAAGCTATTAAAAAAAAAAAAGATAGCTAGGGAAGACTGAGTAGCCTTTGTAGAGACACAGGGAATCTTTTAGCCAAGCCTTTGAGGTATCAGACCCTGACCATCAAAGTTTGAACACAAAAGACCAACCTACATTTGCACATGAAATACCAAAAACATGACATTAAGATTGAGGCAAACTGAATGTCATAGTCATTGTTAGATCTTTTGATTCTTATGAGAAGGCTGGATGAAACTTTCTGAGACCACAGATTTTATATTTCTAGATAATACTGACCTTGGCTGGGAGCTAATTTTCTTCACAGCACCTTGCATGGTGCTGTATTTTAGATTTGCATACCAAAACAGCCCTGGTAATACACTAGTGTTTTAGCTATTGCTGAGCAATAGGACAAAAAGCACAAGGGCCTTTTGTGTTTTTCACGCTACCATGCCATGAATAGGCTGGTGGTGAACAAGAATCTGTGCAGAGACACAGGTGGGACAGTTGATCTCAAATGAACAAACAATATTCCATACCTAGTAATGCTGTGATCAGCTGTAAATACTGAAGAAAGGAGTGGGAAGGAACAAACCAGAGCCGGGACACTTATCTTTCCATGTAATCATTATATGATGAGGCTCCCCTATGCTGGAAACTGCTAAACATCTGCCAGTGAATGGGAAGTAGTGAATGAATTCTGTATCTTGCTGTGCCCGTAGATCTTTACCCTTGCTTTATCTATTAAACCTGTGCTTTATCTATTCAACCATCTTTATTTCAACTCCTAAGTGTTCTCACTTTCACTCTGCATATTCTCTCCCCATCCCATGGGGGCAGGGAGTGCCCCAGCAGCTGTCTGGGGCCTGTCTGCCTATCCAGGCTGATTCACAAAATTAGTGAATATATTTATGTAAGGGCTCAAGACCTATATTCAAGAGGGTTCTTGAGCTGTAGACAACACAGGACATATTTAATATAATCTTGGGAACACAAATGGTAAATTTTACACACATGTGTAATGTGGTATCTGACAACATTTGAACTATAACAGCTTTCACTTGGGAGTGCTGTCATTTGAAAGTGATGGACATCTTGCTCATCTGTTTCTAGCAGTATGCCCTGTCATACACAGCTGTAAGTATTTTCTTCTAGCTGTGAAATTTCTGCATTGTTAAATGTTAGTCACATAAACATGCATGTCACATGGTTGGGGATCAATTTTGAAGTGTCTGCTGAGGTTTTGCAACAGGAGTCTAAAAAGTCTAAGAACTAAGGCAATTGCTCTTAACTGCTCAGATACTTAACATTCTTCTGCCTTTGTTTTTTAACATCCCCTCCTCCCCAATATTCCTGCAGGTGACATTTCCACCCTCATACTCCTAATATAAAATGTACTTACTAAATTTTTATTTTCCTTTTATGGGCATTCTCTGTGATTCTAATTTTTACTGAGCTGTACAGGCCGCAGACTCACTGAACACCTGTCTTGCAGTGCAAGAACTACGGCACATGCCAGGCATCCTCATAGAGAATAATGCCTTTCACCACAGGGTTCAGTACAAACACAGCAGTTTGTCTTCGTGTACCATTATTAAAACATCAGTCCTATTTACTAGCATTTGTTGTTGACATGTTCTGTGCTACACCTGCTTTTCCTCTCTACTACCCCATTTCTTTTCCTACTGCTCCCTTCCTACTAGACTGCCTTCACAACCCATCTCAAGAATCAAAATCCTGTGCCTCAGGCAACTAAAGAATTTACATTAGCCTGCAGACAATAAAAGCATCAGGAGCAATATTTCCTGTTAGTCATGCCACAGACCACGTGAAGTTGTAAATGTGCAGTCCCACCTCAGGGAAATAGTCAGGACTGACAGCATGGAAGAGTCTGGAGATCCTGCTCTGAATTCAGCACATTGCTTCTCTGAAGATGGGCTTAACACTGCAGTGTTAGACTTCATACACTACAAGTAGGAATGCTGGCAGTTTCTTAAGACACAATTCATCACCAAGAAACTCCATGCTTCTCTTGTCAAAATGTATTTTAGATGGCAGACTTAGAATTGGCTCTGCTGTGTCTAGAGGAGACATTGATCTATGCTGCAATTATGTATCTTAAACACTGAAGCGACTGGCTAGGATATTTTAACCCCACTGAAAATACTGAAATGCCTTCTTTACACAGTCAAAAAACCAATAACCAATTCAATTAATTGCAATTGAACTTTATTAATTGGTTAATAACTATTATTAGTAAAATTGTTATGTTATCTAATTTTAAAATTATATTCTGAATTAGAACTGCTATCTAGCCAGAACTATATTTTGGTTTAGTGAATACACATCCATCTGCTAGAAGTCTACAATGATTCACCAGTATCCCCGATGCCAAACTCTCAGTTAATCCAACCTAAGCACCTTGAACAGCTCCACTCAGCCCTTTATTGTTACAGGCAAGAAACACAACTTCAAAAACATTACATTTTCATATCCCTGTGCACTTTGTTCTTCAGTAAGCCACTGTGAACTCACAGTCGTCTAGCAGGACAAGCCGTGCTTCACTACAGAACTCTGAAGAACACTACAGGATGCCACAGAAAAGCCAATTAAACTATCTCTTTACCTCCACTCTGCATGACTTGAGCAAGAGCACTCAGAAATAGACCTCTAATCCACAGAGGATGAAGCTGTAAGCGCATTCCCATGGGCCATGCTGAGCAGCTTGCTGGGTGCAGGGACTTCAACTACTACATTTCTATCAGGAAACTTGCCTGCATTCTATTATGATTAGAAGATATCAAATACAATTACTGCCTGGGAAGATGCTGGAGAACTATGGAAAACAATATTTAAGCTAGTAGATCCGTTTACCAACATTTACATGTATATTAAGTCTCCAGTTACGGATGTTTCAGCAACCCTAAACATCTTACCTGTGCCCCTTTAATCCCAATCTATATTTATAGGAGCTAAATCAGATTTTTGAGAGTCATCCAAATGAGTCTCCGCCCTTGACTTAGGTCATCAAAACAGCTCTTCCTATTATCCTGCACCTCATTACTTACACACAGTCATGTCCTTTCCTTCTGCTGTTTTCATGAGCAGGCTACCTACAGGAAACAGTGGTTTTGGAAACTGAACAGCACAGGAATTTTACACCCCAGTTACCATGTGCAGTATGCCACTGCCAAACTCCAGCTATTACCATGTCTATCTGAAATTCTTCACAGTTTGCTCTGCTCTCCTTCAAGGGGTTCAGTTACAAGTTTTGCTGCTTCTTCATCTGCCTTTTTCCCAGAGCATTAACCTAGACAATGGAGAACAACCTCAGTAAAAACTACCGCCGTGCTGAAAAGCAATCACTTGATCCTAGTTTGCCATTCGTTTCATTTTTCCCCACTATGCGCGTCATGTCGTCAACACTTGGGGTCTTTACTAACACTTCTTCAAAGATCTTTTAGTTTCCAAATAAAGTACGCAAAACAGCGTCCTTTACATATGGGAAGGGCTAAAGGCTAAAGCCAAGCGAGCAAGCTGTCACAGTGTGTGACAACCAGCGGCAACCGCGGCTCGGGGAGCGGGGACACGGCTGGGAGACGCAGCAACCTGGGCTGCAGGAACTTAGGGGGAAAGGCAGGCGCGGGCTAAGGGGGAAGAGGTGGAGGTCCCGGGGAGCTTCTATACCAGGGACTTCTTTGTGACACCGCAGGGCTATTGAGGTGTCCCCCCGTGCCGCCCTCTCCCGGCCCTCGGGGCAGGGGCTTCCCGCGGGGGAGCGGGGGCTGGCCGCCGGCACTCACTGCTTGTAGGGGTCGTGGAAGGGCAGGGCCAGCCAGTCTCCGTGCATGGCGTTCATGTAGCCCACCATCTCCTCGGCGCTGTGGTCGGAGGAGATGAAGACGACCTCGAAGGGGGCGGGTGGCTCGGTCTCCTCCAGCAGCTCCGTGTAGAAGTCGCAGAGGACAGGAGTGAAGTCGCGGCACGGCGAGCACCAGCCGGCGGAGAAGTACAAGCCCACGACCTTGTTCTGCAGGGCCTCCTCGGGGTCCACGCTGCGGCCATCCTTGCTGACCAGGACCCGCCCGCTGAACACATCCACCATGCTGGCACGGCCGGACCCGCGACGGGCACCGCGGGGGCTGCGAGCCAGGGCGCTCCCCACCGCGCTCCCCGGGCGCGACCCCGCACCCTCGCAGGCAGGGACCGACCCTCCTTCCCCCGGCACCCAGCCCGCCCGGGGCAGCGGCTCAGCGCCACGCCGTGCCCGCCACGCCGCAGCACCGCCGCCTCGCATGGCACCGCCGCCGCCACCGCCTTTATAGCCGCCCGCCGCCCGGACCCGCCCAGCGCGAAGGGACGCGCTGCCCCTTCTCCCTGCTCCTCGGAGCGCCAAGCTGGCTTTCTGAGGAGGCAAGAGCAGCTCAACAGTAACTGCCTGCGTCGGTCCTCTTCAGCTTGCCACAGACTTCACCGTCTCTCCCCTGAAGATCTCATCACAAAGCTTGGTCAGCTTTGGCACGAAACTTTTTTATTGTCAGACGTCCAGCACCCTTTGTGTAGCACGGAGAATTATCTGAATTCTGGATATAAAAGGGGCTGTCTATTCTCTGTCCAAGTAGATAAAGAGGAATTCTCATTTTATTCCAGTGCACTTATCATGTGTTTGGGTTAAATAATACGTTTTTCCTCCAGCTGATATTGAGTTAGAAATTAATAAAAATGACACAGTATTACAAATATGCAATCTTTTTTCTGCCTAAAGCAGCCTGCAAAAACGGAAATGAAGGTGATATGGCTGTAGGGGTATTAAATTACAGTTTAATTAAAGGATAATGACAGAGTGATAATCAAACCTGGTATATCTCCATTAATTGCATAATACCCAATTAAAAGAGAATTTATCTTAAAAAAATTATCAGTATCCCCTAAAATAAATTCTAGTGTTTATAATGGCTATTCAAGTGTCTAATGAAGCTAGCATAAAAATATTTCACATTAAAACTGCGTGTGCAAATGCATTCTAGCCTTTTACTTTTGAATCGTTCCCCTGTTTTAATCTGCAGCCTGCCTAAACCCCATCAGTTTTACCTAAGGAAAAGATAAAATTGTGGCAAATATATGTTACGATTCAAATACTGAACACTAGAATAGAACGGATGTTAATCATGATGAGAGCTTGATTCGGTAAACAGCAACCAAGTTCACAGTGAAATTAATTCCAATTTCTACATCAGATCATCCTCCGACCATACTGTATGAACTGTAAAAACAGCAGTACTTCAAGTCGAGAATACTCTGACAGGACACTGATCATCCAGTGGAAGCCTGTAGAGAATTCCAGGATAAAATTAAACAAAAGCTTCCCACCACAAGAAATTGCATTTGTGATTTTGCTAGAATAGACATTTTTATTATTGAATTTATTATATTATTTTAAAGTATTTATCCCTGCTGTTCAAAGTAAATGTAAGACTTTTCATTTATTTGTGCTCACATTGCAAAGATGATCTTATTTTCCTTGTAGGTTCTGCTTCAATTAACACTGAGGTTAATTACATATCCAGATTTTGACACACAACTGAGAATTAAAAAAGAAAAATATAATACTAAGAGCCTGGATCTTAAAGTCATGTTTTCAAAGATACAGGGCAGCATCCAGAGATGTCAGAGAAATAAGTGCAAGTTAAAAATGTTGAGACTTGCTGACTCCTAAATAATCTATGAAAATATGTGCTCAAAGCAATGTAATTCTATACATCTACGGGGGCAGAGTTAATGTCTCTATAAGCTATATAAAAGATGAAGTGTGAGAAGGTTCTGAAAACCTGTCTAGGTCTTTAATGAACCCTTTGCTTTCTCCTTAAAGTACCTTTTTCATAGCTGGCACTGGTCTGAGTAGTAAAGAATTTGATCCAATAAACATTCGCAATAAACTCAAAACTTGTGTTATATGCATGATGCTGGATTTTTAAACTAAAAGGTATAAACCACCAAGTTTCAATCATCTTATAATTCTTAACCATTCTGTAGGATATGCATACTTGCATAACACAGGTGATGTTGGCAGGCCATATATCCATCAAGTGAGAAGCCATAAGGCAAAAGCTGACTAAATTCACTCAAAGGATAATATGACCTGGATAAGGTCTTGTTTGCTCTGTGTTCAATTCATCATTAGCATAATATGTACTTAATTATACCCTGATCAAAATATATGTGACAAACATAATCAAGATAAACTTTGGTAGGGTAAAACTGTATGTAACGTAGTCCCTGAAGAAGTCATATTAGCAATTGGCCTTGGTCAATACCATTATGCGTGAATACTAGCCAGATGGAAAATCAGACCCCCAATGAGACATCAAGGGAAAGAACACAAGAATAATGGAAACATGAGTGGATTGAAGAGTTACATATTTAGCAATAATTGATAAAATTTTATCAAATACTGGGGTTTTTTTAAATCACTTTCATAATGCCTAACAATGTGCTTTACAGGAGAGAGTTATAATTTGAGTTATTGGTGAGAAAACAGGCAAAGTTACTTTCCACAGTGTACACAGTGGAAAAAAAAAGCAATAGCAAGTTTCTTGGTCTCAACCCAACACATTAACCAATGAGCTGGGGAAAGCAGCCAACAGACAAAGAACTACTGAGCCAAAAAAAATTAAATTTTACCATACAGAACCTGCCAACTAAAGTAGTTATAGGATATTCATATTATTCCTTAGAGCTGACACATTTGGAACACTTTTTCCTCAGCTGGCTTCAGGAGACCCAGACACACGGGTCATTATGACGTAGTCAGCAGTGATACAGACACCTAGTCAATGTTCATTCATGATTGTTGGTGGAGCTGCTTCCCCTACATAACCTCCAAACACAAAAGAAATAACACTACCTTTTTCTCAAGTAGGAAAATTAACCAAATAAGCAGCACTTAGGGTTTTTTTTCAATTATGATTTTATTAATGTTATTTAAACTCTCTAGTGCCTCTTGCAGCAGATATCAAGGGCTAGCTGATAGGAAATCGTACTTTTCCTCCATAAGAAATACTGGGATGTACCTTATTCTTACCACAAAGACACCCACCATCACCAGGACTGAATGAGAATTTTAGCAGCTACCAAGTAACCAAAAAATTTTAGTACAGAAGATACTGTAAGGTATATCTCTCCCTTTCTTCTTCTTTTTTTTTTTTTTAAAAGCAACATTGTTACAAATAAGAGGCAATTATTATTACAGATAACTGCACTGGTGAGGCCTCACTTTGGGTCCTGAATGCAGTTTTGGGTGCCACAATGTAAAAAAGACATTAAGCTTTTTTACAAAGGAGGGCAACAAGGATGGCGAGGGGCCTTGAGAGGAAGCCATTTGGGGAGCAGCTGAGGGCACTTGGTCTGTTCAGCCTGGAGAAAAAGAGACTGAAGGGAGACCTCATTGCAGGAATGGCCTGAAGTTGTGTCAGGGGAGGTTTAGGTTGGCTCTCAAGAAACAGTTCTTCACCCAGAGTGTGACTGAACAGGGCACTGAACAGGCTCCCCAGGGAAGTGATCACAGCACCAGCCTGACAGAGTTCAACAAGTTTGGACAATGCTGTCAGGCTCATAGTGTGATTCTTGGGGTGTCCCGTGCAGGACCAGGAGCTGGACTCAATGATTCTTGTGGGTGCCTTCCATATCAGGATATTCCATGTCTCTATAATAACAATCCTTAAATAAATGTTTGGAACATAACCCTGGGTCCCAGTTTAATATGTATTATTGGTGTAAATAAACAATAGCACATACAGAAAGGGTGAAAAATGCCCTTACAAATACTCATAAATTAGCTGGATTTGAGAGTTTGGATTGAATATTTTTCATTTAATCAGGAAATACTGCAACCAATTAATACAGTCTTGATATGCAAAAAGTCTGTTACAGGAATTGCAGCAACTAGGGGTACATTCTTCTGTTTTTACAGATTTTGAAATTAGCAAAGGTATATGAACACCTCCTTGCAGAATAAAAAGCCTGATTCAACAATCCTTTGAATCTAGCCTTGTCCTGAGTAGCGTATCTCAAATTACCAAGGGCTAGATAGGCTAAATAAAAGTGCTGTAACATTTCTGACTTCCAAATGGGTACACCAGGGAAACAATGCAGTCTCATCTAATACGGCAGCAGCTGCATGGCAACAAGGAACATTTGCAGCAACACAAGTGGAAAAATACTGTAGTAAAATTCTGCTCTAGTTCATTTGAGTTCAGACACACTTTTCACTCTATCACTCTAGACTTTTGGCAATTTAGTGTAATAAAGTGGACATTTGCGGTTTTGGTTTGGTTTTTTTCCTGAAGAGACCTCACTAGATGCATTCCTTTCAGGGTCAGAATCATCCAACATTAGATCCTGCATTTATGTGCCTTATGAGAAGTGTAAGGCTGCTTGCGTCTTCCTGAAAAATCTAGCTCCGTCCTCTACAGTTGCTGGCAACCACCATCTGATGCTATTTGTCAGAGCTTCTGATGGAAGAAGACCAGATTGTCACAAGCAGTCTGATACAAGGAAGGACTCCAGAATTTTAATAGTAGTTTCAGTTGCTTTAAGCAATTTCATAGCCGCATACAAAAGTAATTGGCATCTGCACAACCTTTTCTGGCAAAACTTGAATAGAGTCTTCAGTCGTGGAAGGGACAGCCTGCATCTACTCCTGCCCACCTCATTAACAGCTTCTCTTCTAGCTAGATTGACTGAATGATTTATTAAAACACATATTTCAGGTGATTATTTATTAGCAATAAAAGGACCAAGTCCTAGGGAAGCCAATATAAGTTTGACAGCACTGAAGCTAGCTTACTTTTCTGCCAGTAGCCCAGCTGCCAATGCAGCTATGCGGCAGCTGGTAGTAGGAGCTCCTAGTAAGAGTTTTGGCAGAGCACATTGACCTCACTGCAGTCACTTGTCTCAGGAGTTTGCAGACAGTCTCCAAAGAGTATTCTCTCTAGCATGCTCATTTTCATAAGAAATCTGTTTTTCCTGTCTGAATGTTATTTTAAGGCTGGGATTTGCTGTCACTTGTATTGTACATCCTTTATCTAACTACTGTAAAATCCCAGACACCTTCCCCTTGCACAGACATCCCCAGAATATATAACATACCCTAGCCTGTAGCATCATGTGCACTAATTTTAAAACCATTAAAAGCATAGAAATTATTGAGAAAGCAATGTCACTAAATCATCATAAGCTGAAAACCCCACTACAAAATCCCCAAAAAAGTAGCCTAAGAAGGTAAGGCTTGCTCCTTCAGCTGACCGTGAGTTAAAAGAACCAGGAACTGTACTTTAGAACTCTGAAATGACAGTTAATCTAAGATAATTACAGATGCCAAAGATTCAGGTTTCACATGCTATTTCTCTGCCTCAAGAACATTGGCTTTCATGTAGTTTTCATGGGCATCCCTGCCCATGGTGGGAGTTTGGAACTAGATGACCTTAAGGTCTCTTCCAATCTGAGATATTTTATGATTCTATGGTTGTCAATTACATTGAAAATTGTCTTGGGCAAGGAAAAGAAAAATCATACATGAGGTTGTTGAGTAGAATAAAAAATCCTTGTGCTATTGTGGTGGGTTAACTTTGCATGAGTGTCAGAAGCCCATCCAGTTGCTCTCTCTGTGCCCCTCCTCAACAGAAGAAGGGGAGAAAAATGATGAGAAAGTTCATCAGTTGAGATGAAGACATGGACACTGTTTACTAAGTACCATCACAGGTAAGACAGACTTAGCCTGAAGAAAATTAATTTTTTGCCAATTAAAAATACGCACAGGACAGTAACAAAGAAAGACCAGACCTAAAATAGCTTTCTCCCACCCCTCTTTTTCCCAAGGTCAACTTCACCCCTGAATATTCTACCTCCTCCTCCTCCCCAGCCTGGTGCAGAGAACTGGAAAACAAGGGGTTGTGATCATTTCATAAACTTTCATCTCTGCTGCTCCTTCATGTTATTCTGCACCTTTAGGTGTTGTTAATCACATTGCAAAGAGAGCACAAGAACATAGGACAGGACTAAACTTTATCTGGTCCAGTTAATAAAGGAATATTGCTTCAGAACTAAGTATTTATACCCCTTTTGGCTCTAGTCCAAAGGCCAGTAAAAAGCAGGTTCCATTGCTGCCATACCTTGTAGAAGCCTGTTTTGTCTATGCCATCCGAAAAGGCAGCTCAGGATTTCAGTTGGTGGGCCAGGTCACTTCTTCACTCCATGGCATGGTTTTCTCTGGTAGTTACTCTGAACCTTTCCTCTGTCATTCAAGAGCAGTGACTAATTCCAGTAAGAAAACCAAGACAAACTTAGAAATTGCACTTATTTCCAAAATGTTTTCAGTGATATAATCAGGCAGTTTACAGAAAAGCAAGTATCTGAAAAATTCAAATTTCTGCCTTTGGCAGCACAGTGTATACTTTTGGGTTTTATTGACTCAAAAGGACATAGATATCAGCATCACTTCTCATTGCAATCTTGAATGTACATTGAGTGCAAAAAAATGTTAGTACTCCACAGAGGAGCATCTCAAAACAAAGCATGAAGTGCATCACAACTTTCTGCAATGCAGTTTTCAGCACTCTTCAAGTATTTTCTTCCTTCCATGCACAAGTATATTCTTTAAAAATCTGAAGCAATTCAGAGCTCCCTTTTGCGCTTTTGTAGTATTTGGAGGACTATGATTAGATAGTAACAATTTGTAGTAATTTTAGGTAGTTGTAATTTTATAATCTGCAAGAGTGGTATTCATTAAACTAGAAATTCAGAATTTGGAGAACATACAGTGGTACTTAGGGCCATTTATCTGCATAATTTGATTACATTTTAAATATGAACACATTTTACGTGTTAAACCCAATCTGTGGAAGCCAAAATGTGAAGAATCTTTTATGTACACTGCTAGTTTTGTAATATAAAGTTAAGGCTAGGGTGTTTGGATTTACAGTGTTAGAAAGCACCACACGTAATTATTTTCCTCCTCAATGAAACTTAATACATTGCATCTCTCATGTATTATGAGCATTCTCCTGTTTAATCTTCCAGTTCTTTTGGAATGAACTCTTATTCTCAGTCCATAATCACTAGATAACAGGCCCTTTTTATTGTTTGGATTTTTTTTTTTCACTTACTGTCAGAAGTTCTGAATCAGAGTAGTTACCTTTTCTGCCTCACTTTTTGAAAAAAAAATGCCCTGTAACTCCCTTTTTTATTTTATTTCTTGTCTGCCAGCTTCTGAGGAGACAGCACACTGAGCCACACTAATAAGAGAAAAGAATTTTGTTAGGCAGAATGATATCCTTTTAAGGCACAAACCTGAATTAAATGAAAAATGCTGGAGAATATTGAGGATTCCCAGAAGGCAGAGTTTCTACTTTCCATAATGAAATGTGCAGCAATGTAGCTAAAGTTGCCTGTAAAAATTGCTGTTGCTGTCCTTTCAACACTTTAAGCATAACCTTTGAATCATTTTATCTTCTGTAGTGCTTCCGCTGCTAGTGCACATTTATTCTGTTCTTACAACTTAAAAGGTTAATACGTTTTTTAATTAATTAAATTAATGAAAGTTTAAGTTAGACATCTGCCTCTGTAAGCTAAAAATAGCTAGGAGTTAGTAAACAGTGTTGCAAAATCAAATAAATTAATGACAGCTTTTATAAGTATGACAACCAGTGTTCCAAGTGCATGGCTTGTGGTAAAGGTCTTTTATGAAGATAATTTAAGCAGTCATTCCCCAGCCCATTTCAAAGCTGAATTATACCATGTGTAGTTAGCTAGTGCAGCAGGACTAAAATGCATCAGCCCAAAACCCAGGAGTGCTGCCCTGACACCGAGCAATCTTCCATAAAAGAGGAAAATAAAATTCTCTCTCCACAGTGACTGTTCAGGGAAATTCACTTTGATCAACATGATCAACAGTGTGTTAAAAGTAGTACAAAGTTGTGGTTTGTTTTTTTAATTAACAAAAATATAATGTCTCACATGCCTCTCACATGTCATATCTGTGTGGAATACCCTTAGGAAGTAACAAGATTATGCAAATCAAAGTAAATGTGCAGACATTTACATTGTACATTACGAAAGTCCGCTTTGAACAGATCAGCCTATAGATCGGAGGAACAATGGCACCAAAATATTCAAAAAGAGACTGTAAAAGTCAGACTCCATTGAATACAAGTAAATATAAGGATTATTGCATGGGGGTGAGTGGAACCAGTGTCAAAGCACAAGGATTTTTTAACTGTTAGGCTGCAAAACCATTTACTCAAGATGTGTACAAGTGAAGTTAAGCAAACCATAACAGATTTCAGAAGAAAAATGTGTAGAGATCTGTAATGAACATCTAAATAGAACAAAGAAATGTTGACACCACCTTATTTACACTGCTGACACCTCAGCTGCTTTCTGTTGTACATACACACGTATATATTATGCACATGCAGCTCTGCACTCTGTTGGGAAATCAGGAAACTCATAAGGCAGTGGTAAGAGCACAGCCTGAAAAAAATGCTTAATAGCTTGATAATTTCCCCAGGCTGCAAATCCTGAAATGAAATAAAATGGTAAGATACTGATACTGACAAAGAGGTTAAGTGATGTAGTGTGCTAAGGCTGGAGGTTACAGAAAGAAAACCAAGATTTAGATTGGAAAAAGTGCTTCTAAGTGTGTTAAACAGTAAAAATCTTTTATTATCCAGTGCTTGAGGATGGAAGAACATACCTATTATTTCCTTGACCTACTTACTTCTCCTTTTAGACCTTAATGATCTTAAATTGCAGCAGCTCAACCTCCTCCAAAATACCTTTACTAAACTTTATCCTTCCCAGAAAACAATGGAGTCCCCGGAAGTCATCAATGGCTCCACTGCTTACAGCATGAACATAAAAAAAAATTATTTATGTCAAAATAAGTAAATAAGTAGCTTACTGAGCAAAGAGAGGCTTTTTTTCCCCCCTGAAAATATAACCTCTTTATATAGACAAGTAGGATGGGAAAATACAGTACAGTGGTATTAAAGCAATAGCTGTGAGTAGGACCCCTAACCCACTCTTAAATCTGTGAGACATTACTGTCTACAAAGGACTGATATCTGAGCTGCCTTTAAGTGAGCTCATAAGTAACCATCTTTCAGGGAAGGGCTCATTACAGCAGTTATAGACAAGAAAAATATATTTGTTTTTAAAAGGCTCCTCTTTCTCCACACAGAGGAAGATGCCACCCAACTGAGGTTGGTTTATGAGCGGTATTACAAAGCAGGTTCAGGCATTAGTCATAACATGTTAGTGTATCTATTTTTAACAACACTTTAACATAGGCAGCTCACACAGATAAACTGCTTTTTGCAGGTGATACTCCTACAGCCAAGTCTTAAGACTCTCTCTAATCACAGATACATACAATATAAATCTTCACTGAAAGCAGTGCCAGAGGCAACAGGATACAATAAACTGGATGCTGAGCTAAGGGATGAGGCTTGGGTATGCATGCTGTCACACTTCAAGTTCTTCAGTACGCAATTAAATGAGCTTGGTACCAAAAACATATTTAAGAATCACAGAATCATTTAGGTTGGAAGAGATCCTTTGGATCATTGAGTCCAACTGTTAAACTAACACTACAAAGTCCACAACTATACCATGTCCTTTAAGCGCCATGCACCCTTTATTATCAAAAACGAGGTAGTAATAAAGAAAATCTGCTTAACATGGAAAGTCTGCCTTAGTAATTTAACCACATAAAGTCTTCACAACAACTTATAGGAGTTTAGAAAATCTACAACATGGTCATTATCTTCTGTGCTCATCACCTCCAATTTGCATCAACTTTGTGTTTATCACCAGTAAAATACACTTCATTAGATTTTAAATTCTTTTAATTCAAAGCAAATGAATGTATCACCACAACACTGCCAAATGCTTCTGCAGTTCCCCACTGCGGAAATATTTTGTGTGCTCTAGAAATAGAGACTGCTTCACAGACCTGCACAGCCCCTGGAGGGGAGTTTTCTATATTTAGTTAAATACAATTTAACAGTATGCTTTACCTTAGCCAAGTTCCATCTTACCAGCACTTACACTTATTTAGAAAAAAGAATAAAGATTTGGCTTTGCAAGCAAATGTACGCCATAGGGCAAGTATTATACCAGCATACGTGGTTCAACATTAAAATAATAAATCCTTTCAATCAGAAAAATGAAGAAACTGCTTCTTCATAATCTGAAATCACATCACTACATTTTGCTTGTGAGAACAAAGTTTACAGGCATAAGTTGCACATAAAGGGTTTATTTTAAATGTTTTAAGGATAGAGTTACATCATAATTATAAAAATTACTTACAGAATTAAGTAACAGATTTAAAGTGTTTATACTTCTAAATGCAGAGAACAGGGAACTGTCTACATTGTTCAAAATAAAATAATAAAGAAACCAAGCTCTAAAGATGAATTCACTACCTAATTTAAAGATGTGAACACGAAGACCTCTGAACTATACACATACCAAGAACCATCCAAATTGCACTAATGATGTAAAATACAAAAAGCACAGCATTTTCAAGGAACCAGAAACTGTTTTTAACATAATTCTTTTCCCTGACACAACTAGTAAATTCTCTCTGAAGACAAAGCCCCTATGTTTAAACAATCCATTTATAAAGAAGGCTTCTACCTATTGCAACAAAAAGGGTTTTCGCCATCTCTACTCCAACATAGTTTAGGATTTGGCACTCAAAAGAAAGAAGAAGAATGTAGTGTTCTGCTATTCAACTGAAATTTTATTTTTTCTTTAACAGAATACATGGTCCCTTCAAATGCTGTATGACACATACAACTGGAAAATTACCTTCCGTTGGCACTATGCTCGTCTCACCGATGCATTTAATCCTACTAACAACCATTAAAACAGCACAATAAGCAAATTCACAAAAAACTGAACACAAAATAAAAACAGAACAAAACAAAAACCTAAACATTTTAACATGCAACTTTAGTTTGTTACATTGAATGTTCTAACCCTCTAAGCATGCAAAAAAGGATGGTCTGCATTTAAGTTTTTTTTTCCCTTTTAAGAAGTTTTACATGGCAGCCTGACATCACACACACGCACACGCACAATATACAACAATACTACAGCAGGTAAATGTGGAAGGTGAATAACTTTTATACAAAGATCCATGGCTTGTGCCATCACAAGCCCGGTGTGATTTTGGAAAGTAATGTTGAACCCCTATAACAAGGAACCAACATTTAGTTACCAGGGTAACGCAAGCACTGCATGCAGATCTGAAACATGAGCCTAAAACAAAGCCCAAAGCAGATGGGCAGGGAGTGGAATTAGTCTCAAGCCTCAAAAAGGTGGGTTAAGCTATTAAAAAAAAAAAAAAAAAACAAACCGAGAAAAAAAAAGGTGAAAAGAAAATATCCACGCAACAGACAACGGGGACATTGAAAAACAGTGAAATTTACAGTTTGTAGATTATACTCTAATTCTCAGAATACATGGTGTATTTAACAGGCTTGCAGAAAACCCACAAATGCAAGCCTAATGCTGAAAGTTTTCCAGTAGACCTAAACCTCAGATATTTCAAAACAAACCTTTTATACCCAGATATATAGCCCCAAGTTCAGTGTACTAGGTAATTCACGTATCGCGTGTATAATTAATACACTCACTCATTCCTGTGCCACAAATATCGACTTGGGCTCATGGAGCCAGGCTCAGCTTTGAGATTTACATGCAGGACTCTTAAGAGTCAATAGAAAACACAACAGATCTGCAGGATGAAAACACTGTGTTGCAAATCTGCTCACTTTGTTCAAACACAAGAAACATTTACGACTCAGGTACTTACTGCATAAGGACTGCATCGAGAAGCTATTCACTGAAAGACAACAGCCTGCCTTTGGTTGCCCATGATGAAATACTGGACATAATGCAATATAGTAGCAATGGACAAAGAATTAAGGTATCATATTTATACGGAGAGTATTTATTACCATTCAACAGCATAATGAGGCACAAGCCTTAAGGCTAAAATATTAAATCAGGCAAAAAAATGGACAGAAGGGGGCTTAAACCATTGAGTCTTCAATATCAAGAATCCCACAACAGAGGTCATCTACAACTCTGTCCTCTGATTAACAGCACCTCTCCTGCATTCTTCCTCTAATGGCACACAGTTGGATATCAGGGTATTTGTTCCTTCCATCAACCGTGTTAACTGTCTTCACATTCTGTAATTCTGTGAAGCAGTTTTTTGAACCTTGCAGAGCTCTGCCTTAATGTAACATGACAACCTTGTTGCTGTGCTGGATTGCTGTTCCAATTCCGTTATTTTTAAAAGCTGCCACACTTCAGAAAGGCCTAATCTTCATTTACAACTATCTTGCAAGATCGTAACCATGAAAAGATTTTGCAGTTGTGGGCTGCTATTTACATCCACAATCTAATGCAGATGACTGAACCACTGAGACTGCCTATAGCTTCCATTAGATAGTACACCACTGGCATGCAGAACTCTAGTGTTCATAGAACGAAAATCATGTTAACAGCATACCTCAAAGCAAGTACAATGTACACCACAAAAGGCAACAACAGGTTTAAACTGTAGATTTGTCCAGACACTCCTTATGTGGAAGAGCCAAAAAAGAATAAATTGGGAAGATGCCTTCTTGAACCAAAATGATTAAAAAGCAAACCAACATAAAGAAATGCAACAGACTGAGCAGAAGGCAACAAATGCTTCTCCTTCTCTAAAGTTACATCTTCAGTGTGAAAGGACGCTCCCTCCCACTCCCCTGGCGTGAGATTGTATTCACCATGTAAATTAACTACTGTTAGGCTTCTAAGTCCACACAAACATTCAGGTTGCTAGGTTTTGATATTAAATGAGAGACTACTGATGCCAATGCGTAGTCTAAAGTTTTCTGAAGTAGCATATATACTGTTAAAGTTGTGGCACCAAGCACTTGGGTTTTGCTAAGAAGTGTGTATAACAAAGAAAGAAGTACAACATTTAGGATTGAAGGCAGCCTTGTTGTATGTATTTCACTGGTTCCTACAACTTGTAAATATGGGCCACTAACCTGCATATTCTAATTAAGTGGTTATACAGATTAAATGTAATTTTATAGTTTAAAGCCTTTTCACTGAAAGGTGTGTAATCCAAACACTTGATATCCTACTGCCCTGTGACTAGCCAAAAATGCACAAGCATTTCCATGTACTGCAAGGTCTTAAAAAGCTAAATTTGAAATAAAGTGTAGAAACACAGCAGATTGATGTTACTTGGGTTAGGCACTCCTTAATGCTGCACAAACTGTTTAAACCTTTCAGAAAAGTCACCTCTGTCCCAACCCTGAAAACAAGGACTGCCAGTATCCAAGAAATTAAATTTAATGTTACAAAAGAAGGCGTATCAAAATATCAAACTACACTTGCATGTGGCAGTTGAACAAGTGAGTGCAAGATTGAAGAAAAAGTCAAAATCTATGAAAAACTTTAGATTAATGATTACAATACTAGATCAACTTCACACAGCTTGAATTTGCAGCTGTTCTTTGCTTTTAACTCCCTCCTGCCCAAACATATTGACTTCCTTCAAGAAAAGGAGTTATCTTACACAAAATGTGTCATGTTTGTATTACTCAGAACAAAACAGTTTTGCTGGCAGAGATTGTGGGTTCGCAGGGACATTTAAGCTTTCATTAAACTGGAAAGCAGTCAAGTCTTTGTGTCTACAAATTTTACATTTAATAGTTCCACAAATTTGGCAAAAGTTAATGATGATGTCTAGGATGTCTTCACCAAATCATAGACATAAATATGGAAATCATCATCAAACTTGATGAAATAGACAGACGGTTTGGCTTCAACTTGATGAATGACCATGCCAGTCCTTTTCGAGCCATCTTCTTTGGCATATTCCACTTGTTTGCCTACCAGGCTGTCCACAACTTCACCTGGTTCCCGTTCTGCAGGAGGTGAGTCATCTGTAACATAAACCCAGTGTGCTTTAGTAGACATTAACAACATTTTGCAATATGGAAGACAACTGCAGAGTCTTCTTTAAAACTCATACAAAACAATTAGAAGTTGTAAATAGATTAATTAGTTTTGTTCAGACAAGCACCTAACAATTGCCATACTTCTAGAAAGTAGTTGCAGGAAAAAAAATTCAAGCAATATCGTCTTCAGTTTTATTAAGACAAAAATAGCACTTTGATTGGTAAGAAGTAAGTCTTTGAGAGGAAGGTTTATGCCCAAGTTGTAAGAAAGGGCTGTAGATAACTGAATTTAAGCCATGAGCAGAAAAAGGCGTTGGACCTCCTCAGCAAAAAGGTAGCCTAACTTAACTTCCCTCTTCCCACACACGTTATCCAATGTTTCAGTGCATGCGTACAATAAAACCATCTCTTCTGAAACGGTAGCAGGTGTCAATTCCTTATTAGAAGGAACTTTTGACTCTATATTTGAATAATACTGTTGGTAAAGTCTGATTGCATTATTTCCTCTCTGGCAAAACCTGACAAGACAAGAAATAATATCCTTATATTTTAGACAATCCCTATGCTATATCTGAATAATAAAAGGTGCAATTTTCTAACATGCCAAGTCACCGGCTACAAGCCAAACCATAGAACAAACATGACAAAGGGTAATAAGTACTGCTAGAGAACTGGAAGCTAACCACATCTTTCTCAGCTCCACTAGTTTAGATAAAGTTGTAGTTTGTATTCCACTGAAAAACTTCCTAAAGAAACAGTAACATCTGATATGGTTTTTATTCTGGAAATCATAAACTTTTAAATTAATAACTTTGTTCTAATTTTGCATTTAGAAAGCCTTACAGATTCCACCCACTCTATTTTCAGTTTTGAGAGCTGTGAAAGAACTCTCAAAGGAGAAAAAATACAACAGGGAATGAATAGATTAGCTTGCATTTAGCCTTTAAAATTCTTCCACGAACATTAGAAGTTTCTTTTTCAATTTGTGTTTCAGTTCCTCTATAAATGCACTGTCACACAGTCATTATTCCCTTAGTATCTGTTTTATATGAAGAGTCTTTCTTGGCAAAGATGCATGTTTAACTCCTACATTTTCACTCAGAAGTCTAGACAAAGTTTTAGTATCAGATCCAGCAACACATTTTCCCCTTACAAAAACGAAAAAAAGAAAAGCTTAAAACAAAATATCTGTCTCCTCACAGGTGCAAAACCTGTGTTTGAGAAGAGACCGTATCCTAGAAATTTCATTTATAATATTATGGAAAGTTCCCACAAATTTACAGAAGTCTTGCAGATATTCTAAAATCTGATTTGAAAAATATTTCTCCAAGCTACTAACATTCAATCATTGACTCAAGGACATGATTCAAAATACCTAGAAAGCAGTCACATTCAGGGAAGGAAGCAAATCTTTAGAAATGTTTAGAAAATTAGTAAGCAGTCAATAGTCTTGTGGTGAGCAGAGAGGATAAAGTGCATTAAAAGCAATTAGTACTTAAATGGAAAGAAAGCATATAAGCTCTCCCTGTCCTCACCCCCCAAAAGGTAGAAGAAAGCAAAGCAAACATAAACCACATTTGAAGTCCTTTTTAGTACTTAAGACCAAGAACAATTTATTTGAACATTGAAATCTGAAAGAGCTTGCTTGAGTTCTTTAGGAAGGGGAAAGTCACTTTTTTCCCAATTACAATCTGTGGTTCACTCTTTAATAGCATTGGAGATGTTGCTTTTTGCTAGACGTGGAGAAAAGGGTGATCTAAACACAGATGATTACTACAGAAGTTATGCAAATAAGTGCCACTTTTATTCTGCCAGTAGATCATTAGCAGTGGTGGATCTGAAAGAAGACTATCTCAAATTCAACAAATTATTAATTGGGTAACTGTAGTGTTTGACTACATAGTACTTTGCATATGTATTAATCACAATTAATTTTCTTTAAATCCCAGATGGCCTTTGTCAGAAAGGATGCTTTGTTACACAGAAGTAAACTCAAAGTATTCTTTAAAAGCTTCCCCCGCCCTTTTTTTGTGCTGACTATGTAAATCTCTAGGATAATACTGAAGTTAAGAAAATCTTTCTGAACTAATAGTAATAGAAGTCCTGAAGAAGAAGACTGCCCATTTAAAAAGGGAGGAAAAATATCACTAATATGCTGAAATCTTTTTCTTGTTAGTATGTTACAACATGTGAGAGACAATCAATTTTCAAAAAAATGAGTGCTTCTTTCCTACAAGCAACTACTCAAAGTTTTTCACACTGAAGACATATAGCTCAGTGAAATTGTTCTAACTATATTAGCTGGACCCAAAATTTTATTCATTCCTACAGTAACTGCTTCAGCGTTACTATTCATTCCCACAATTACTGCGTCACAAATCCTTGTGTCTTGTTGGCTTGTAGAGTCAACTCTACAAGCTGTGATTCTTCATTCTTCTCTAAGGAAACAGTGGAAGACGTCTCTTTTGTCAGTTTCTACTAAAAAACCTAAACATAAAGTCTTCCATGGTAGTACACATGCAGTTTCAGCACAATTAAGAATAATTATGAAAAAGTATTTTCCTGCATATGTCACTGCTAAGAAAAGTTAAATACTTTAGCAGTTAACATGGAACACATGTTCTTTGTTGTACTACTTTCATTAGCTGTGACACTTTAAAAAAAATTAAAGGGAGTAACAAACAAGATGCTTGTTTTTCAGCTCTTCTGTCCTCAAATAAACCACAGCTAAATGTTTAATACAAAAAGCTGCCAGAAGAAAACAGTAACTGCCCTACTTACTTGAATCAGGCATAATGCGAAGGTCACCTTCTTTATAATCATCTAAGAGTTGGTACATGTACAAGACGGGATCTTTCTCGTAGGTAATATAAAACCATGTGTTCATAATAGGAGCTCGAGCCAAAACCATCCCCCTCCATTCATCTTTTGAGCCATCCTCTGTCTCAAACATATGTTCCACAGCTTTACCAATCATTGTGTCTGCCAGGTGGGCATCACTAATTCGAGACGAAGCTGAAATGACAGCATTTCATAAATTCATTCAAAAGCACAGATATGTATCTTTGTAAAAAATAATCTTCATGCTGATTCATACACAAATCTGATTGGCAGTTAGTAAATTCATACATAAAACAAATACTTTCTATTCCAGAGAGTTTACCACTGCAGAACTACAGAATGTTGTTAAAATAACAACGAATTATTGTTCTCCCTGTGATTAAACAATCATAATGCAAGTTAAAGAGAGATCAGTTGAGGTCACAGCAGCAGAAACTCTGAACTTTAACTAGACAGTGGACTGGGAGAGCCAGACAGGAGAAATAAAAGGCCTATCACAGAACAATTCTTTCTATTATGTTATTAATTCAACCTTGGAGTTTGGTCCCTCCTAATGCCACCCTACAGATTGTTACCAATTCCTTTCCAGCTTTTTCTGTCTATAAACTAGTGTTTACTTGAGTAGATATCAAACTTGGTGGATTGAAAAACCCACAGTTTAACAATTCAGTGCTAATTCTGAAAAAGAAATAGCATTATTACTAATCAGGTTAATTCACTTAGAAAATGTCTTCCTGCCATTATTAAAAGTACATGGGGTACTACCAAAAAAATGTCACCTTATTACTGTTGGACAGACAAAATTGACGACATAGTCAAGATGGCTTAGAGGTGAAATTTTAGAAGAAACACAAATGTTAATCTAAAAACTACAAAATGTACTGCATTTTGTACTTAAAGACAGAAGACAGCAACTGCACTCATTTAGCATAATCAAAACCTTTGGAATAGAAAAAAAAATTAAAGCATTTAGATTAACTGCCATGAGAAAAAACTGAAATTAACCAGTAACGTTTAAGTGGTCACTTGTTACCTTGGGGGAAGTCTGGAGGGATTAGTGGAGAACATTTAGTGATATGTGTCAGCCCAAATGTATACGAATTCAGGAGAAAGACCCCAAACACTTACCAACTCTGTCTGGAAGAACTTCAAGAGCTGAAACTCTTTCATCTTTGTGAAGTTCTAGTCCATACACACAATCAAATCCATCATACTTTATGAGATAAAGTGAGGGATTTACAGGAACTTGATCAAGAACTGTGCCCTTCCATTGTGTTACAGGTCCACTCCCTTCTTTCCATCCATGCTGTATCCTGCAGCCTACAATATTTCTTCGTGGCTGAGAAATAGGTTTGCTTGGTCCCACATTGTTTCTATGTTTTCTGTACACAGATACAAACATTGACATTAAACAAAAGTACATACATGTTCAAAATTCTACTTCAGAAAATAGTTGTATGCTTTTACATGATGATATATTTTACAATTTAGCACACCTTATTCAAATTAGGGCATAAAGCTTATCACACATTATTGAAAAAAAGAAAAAACACACTAAAAAGTAGTGATATATTTTTGATGTGCTGTAAAAGGTCAGTTTTCTACCAGTAAGTTATGAAACTAGTTTGCTTAAGTCAAAATAACTACTCCACCCCTCGCTACTCTGATTGTCAAAAGTAAAACTCACCTTATAAAATCTCAAAGCACAAGGTTACCTGGCAGTATCACAACTTTACTACCTTGTTGCTCTCTGCAGAACAGTAAACAACTCCTTCCCAGGAGGAAGAGGTTAGTGCAAACATTATCAGTGGCTGACTGAAATTCCTGCAAGATGTTTGTCTTCCCCAAAAACAAACCTGTTTCCACCTAAAGGAAATTTAGCCTCCTTTCTTTACAGGTAATTTTACCTCCAAGTAGTTTTAAAGACACATGGCAGCAACAACACTTCTATATTTAGTATGGGAAATGAAAAATTGCATGTAATGGAAATGGCCACAGAATGGATACTCCTTTATATGGGAAACAGATTAAATAACCTTTTTGTCCCTCTGCTATTTTCATGGAACTGGCATGGAAATTCCCTCTGGTGAATAACAGCTGCTATTCTGTAATATAAGCTACTTGACAGCTTCAAATCACTAAAAGTGTTATGCAAGTTTTGTTTCATCCAGCTGTTAAAAACACAAATTGACAATTGTGAATACAAACAGGAGAAACTAAGAGACATCACGAAAATGTACAAAATTCTCCCGGATGTCTATTAGTTGTAAAATAATTTTTTGGGCTACTACTTGCAGTGCACATCATTTCAATGGCAGTAATATATGCCCACAACTAGCATGCTTAAAAGCAACATCTAAAAGATCATCACTTGCAGAAGGCAATATTCTTCCTTAGATTAGAGATGGTGATCAGAGAAAAAGGTGTCCAAGAATGATGAGTGCTCTCACAGAAGTCCCTATATGATTCAAAAAATGCAGGTAACAATCATACTACTGAAATTCGGGAAGCAGTGTTTCAGAATAATACACTCACAATATGATACTGGAATGCTTAAAGCTGTATCATAACTGCAATCATAACTATTAAAAACAAGATATACAATTACATCAGTACTTGTCCTACCTCCAGACTTTAATTCACCATGAAGATTTTAGCAGGGGGTGTTTTCAAATTTCACTTTTCCTATCATTTGAGCTTTTCAAAGATCAGACTGCAGTTTTTTATTCCTAACTTTGCTAGATAACTGGAAAAGGTTGGAGCTCCTGTAAAGAGACTCTCCCACTAAGCTGGTTCTAATTTTATGGAAACACTAGAACACATTTGCAAATTCTACTTCTACTCAAGTCTATACATGTATTTCTAATTATATTAAGTGTCAGTAATAACTTACTGTTACAAAATAAGATCAGAGATCTGGTTCTCAGCACAATAAAACTGAGTTTGTTTTGTATTCAATCCTTATATTTAGTTCTAATGAAAAATTGCTTCATTCTGAAGGGAATAAAAACAACTAGATATAGAAGAAGTTAAAACTGACATCGCTTTATCTAGTTTAAGCAGTTTACATTGCTCATCATTTCATCTTTGAAAAAGATGATAATGCTATTCATATTCAACCTCACAGACAACTTTACTTTCTGCCTACAAAGCATAATCTACTTTAATTTGGAACAATAAGGCAAAAAGCTTCACACTCATTCTAGAAGAAGATGGAAGAAGACAACATAACTGAGTTCAAATGGGTAACTACATTTAAAATGACTCAGAGAGCAAAGAGCATTATGAATTTAATTTACAAGTCAAGTACCCGCTAGGTGTACTTGCAGTTCAAAGTTTTGTTTGAAGGTTGCTTTACTGAACAGCTGCTCACTCTGATTTGAAATGGTTCATATCGTAAGAAATAAGATATTCAAACTAGTAAATTACCAAGGAAAACCTACTTCTTGCATCTGAGCACATGGTAAGAAAGTAAGCAAGAGTTTTTAACTATCAATAAGGAATTTGTGAATGTACTTCCACGTACGACAATCAAGTAACCAACTCTCCTTTCCTCACCAGTGTGGTATTTTTGTGATAAATCAGGTTACACAAATAATCTTCCGTGATGATCTATCCAGAAGGTCCAACACAATTTTTTTCCCGTCTCTTTCGTTAGAATTATTTTTAAAATTTCCACAAAGATTTGCTCTTAAATATTGGATAACAATTAATCACGTATGACATGAAGCCAGGAAAAATAGAAAATAGCATGTCCTGGAAATAGTTCTTGACACATCAGACACATCCTCATTGTAAACGGCCCTTCAATTCCCAAAAGTTTCTGATCCTCTTCTTTATCTTGCAGGCTGTAAGCTGTTAAGTAAGATCTAATGTGAAAAGGTTTCATTATCATAACTAGATATTTTGAAAACGTTCGAAAGACTACAAAGCCAAAAGGAAGTCTGCCCAGATTTTAAAGCTATGTTTACGTCGTCTTTGCACAAACTTTAATTTGGCAACTGCTACCACGGAAAATGACACAGTGCAGAACTGCAGTGGACTGGTACCAGAAAGATCAGCCATTACCAGAGGGTTGTGCTTAAAACAAAAAATTAGCATTCAGGAAAATGGGAATGGCAATGCCTAGTAACCTATAAAGTTATCCATTTAGGTTTGGTTGTTGACTGGCTTTTTTCCTCCTGACCATGTCATCTCAGAAAAACACCACAAGAAAAAAAAAAAAAAACAAAACAGAAAGGTGAAAGAAAACCACTCCTTTCAGATATGCAAAACATGCACATGTGAAAAACTGGAATGAAATCTATAAAACATTACAGAAGCAGTACAGCAGCAAGTAGTCAGTATGCTTTCAAGTCTTTCACGGTACAAAGCTGAAAAGTTATTAAAAACAGGACACAAAACTTAATGCAACTGTGACCTTATTAACGTCTGTCACTAATAACAGAATGGTGATCAAAGAATTGTTACTAGCTACTTTTCAAAATATTCAGATAAGGCACATTAAGACAGAAGTTTTGAAGAACTTTCTGTAGTCCCTGAAGAGTTAAAAACTCATTCAGTTGTGAATTTCAGCTCTAGATGTTGCAGAAGCCAAGAATATGTTACCTTAAAATGGGATCAAAATTTCAAAATGTTTAAGTTCCTTTGTAGTTAAATTGCAGGTATAACCTTGTGCCTCAATGTCTGTGCATTGCCAACTACAAGAAATCTGGAGAGCCTATGAAGAAAGGATTGTTTTATACTTGTGCTAGTTCTTGTGCTTTCCTTATACGCTAAGAGTGGAAAGAATGAGATCCGTACGTTTACTGACTGCTCTGATGCCAGTGAGGTCAGCTTCATATTGGCAGAGATCACCACTACCCACTGACAGAGCACTTGGAAAAACCACCCTATAACCATGGGAACCATCTCCAAAAGGCTCAACGGTTAACTACCATTTAAAGAGTTCAGAAGGCTTATCCACACTGCTCATTCTATCACATCCTCAAATATTGAATCATGCCTTGTTCCTTCCTCTACCACAAACCTTCTGAAGCTGTTTTAAAATCTCCTCAATGGTCTTTGAGTGCCCGTAGGCTTCTTATTCCTTAAATGAGGAGTTAACTAAATAAATAACTAAATCAGTGACAAAGTATGCATTACTAACTCATGGTCTATCATATTGGCCCAGAGTAGTATCAGCATATAGTATTGCATCATATTCATCTCCTACTCATTTATGGTAAACTATAAATATAAGCAATGTTCTACTACTCTACCTCATTCTCAGACAAGTCAGTAAGCAGCACACAAGAAGTCATCTTGGCTTAGTACAAAAAAAACCTTTACTAAATAATAAACAATTGAACTAGGCTCAATTAACATAAAACTAAGCTGGATTCTTAAGTTAAATACCTCCAAATTATGTCACTTAGGATCAAAACTTTTTATGTCCCACAAAAGCCTTTATGCTAACAGATTTACAGCCTATTTAGTTATTTTAAAAAGTGTATATTAACACAACAATAAAGACAAATCTAGCCACCCTCAAGTACAAAAGGCAACCCACCTCTGATAGTCTTCCCATCATACACTCCTTTCTCTGAGCGGTTGAAAGAGAACAAGAGAAATTAAATTTTAACCAACTCTACCTGCCCCTAGACAAATAAATGTTTCTCTTTGCCTTCTATGAAGATAGACAAGAATGGATAATGATGAGCTGGTGGAAGGCATCAGAGTAGTTTTACATCACGTGTTGTCTCTGGGAAACAGTTAACACTGTTAACAGTTATTAACTACATTCATTGTGGAAAATACACCTGCCAAACAAATTGTTTGTGATTGATGCACACTACATGACTTTACACTTACAAACAGCTAGTAACATTTTAGGTTTTCCACTTACCCAGCTTAGATTTCTCTCACCAGGTACAGTATCTTGCTGCATGATACTAAGACCAATTATATCCAGAAGGTTACCTCTACTTCTGCACAGCTACTCACCCATGTTCAGCTGCTACTATTTAAAATGTTGTAGATGGAAAAATACATGCCATGAAAGTGTAGCAAAAGCAGGTATCCTTCCTTCACGCACCAACAGCAGCTTCCTTACAGAAGTATTTCAGTATAGTCTTTATTTTTAAAAAATGAAAAATCTTTTCCAACACTGCCGTTATAGTGCATACATGATTAGATATATCTAAGATTCCTTCCAGACTGGGTGCTTAGTAAGCATGATTTGCACTTTTTATTGACCTGGTGACTGCATGAACTCTGTGCCAGAGAACAGACATCCTACAGTACACGTGGCTAATTTCAGGCTCGAAAATCCTTCTCTGTGGATTCCAGAAAGCAGTTCAAAATTGTATTCAAGAAAAATATGTTAACAGTCAAAACAATGTTTCAAACTTTATCTGTGGGGCTTTCTTTCCTACTATCCTCCTGAAAGAATTAAAAGTCTGACTCTACAGACATATACAGACTGAATATTATTCCACGTGATTTTCAAGAACAAAGTGAGTGGAACAATACAGATATACTTCTAGAACAATACTTCCAGTTACTGAAAGCTGTTCTTTAGTAAATATATTTACAACTTACTTGTGGGAAGTTCTTTTCTTCATCATGCTGGCAGACACTCCTGCATGACCTGAAATATAAAAGATGTTGGAATTTTCAAAAAGTAATTTAAAAACTTACATGAACCCTTCATATTAAATGTAAAAATGTAAAGAATCGAAACACTTCATGTTACGACTGATCAGTGACCTGTTTCAACAGAAGGCTCTACAGAGATAGACAAGGGCTATGTGCACATGAAGCTGTGGTGGGCTGACCTTGGCTGGATGCCAGGCGCCCACCAAAGCTGCTCTATCCCTTCTCCCAGCTGGACAGAGGAGAGAAAATACAACCAAAGGTTCCTGGGTCAAGAGAGGGACAGAGAGGTATCAGTCACCAATTTCCATCACAGGCAAACCAGGCATGATGGTTAAGTTATTACCTATCAAGTCAGAGTAAGACAATGAGAAATAAAGCCAAATCTTAAAATACCTTACTCCCAGCTCTCACTTCTTCCTGGGCCTAACTTCATTTCCAATTTTTTTCTACCTCCTCTCTCCCAGGCAGCACAAGGAGACAGGGAATACGGATTGTAGTCAGTTAATCACATGTCTCTGCTGCTTCTCTTTCCCCTCAGGATAAGGTTAGTTCTCCCTCCTCACAAGGACTCCTCTCACTTTGCCCACTGCACTGTCCCATAGGAGACAGTTCTCCAAATTTCTCTAATGTGAATCCTTCTCAGGGGCTACAGTTCTTCACAAACAGCTCCAGCATGCCACCCTTTGGGAACAGGCTGCTCTCTAGTGGTCCCCTACAATGTCACAAGCCCTGCTCACAAATCTGCTTCAGCGTGGGCTCTTCTCTTGTGGGGTCACAGGTCCTGCCAGGAAACATGCTCCAGTACAGACTTCCTGCAGGCTCACAGACTCCTTCAGTCACATCCACCTGCTCCAATGTAGGGTCCTCCATGGGCTGCTGGGGCACAGCTGCTCCACTATGATTTTTGCCACAGCTGCAGGGGAACATCTACTACAGTGTCTAAAGCACCTCCTCCTCTTTCTGCACTGACCTTGGTGTCTACAGGGCTGCTACTCTCATAGTCTCACTTCTCTCCTGCAATTGCTGCTGTGCAGGATCTTTCCCCCATTCTTAAATACAGTATCCCAGAGGCGGCACCACCACCACTGATGGGCTCAGCTTTGGCCAGTGGCGGGTCCATCTTGGAGCCAGCTGGAGCTGGCTCTGTTGAATACAAGAGAAGCTTCTAGCTCTTTCTCACAGAAGTCTCCCTTGTACCATCCTGGTACCCTGCCATGCAAACCCAATGCAGAAGCTCAGTGATGAACACAAGGAGTAGCTGACAGCAACCATTAAAACGAAAGTTGAACTGAATACAACAGGGACAACAGTTGAGATGGTCAATCAACAGCAATAGTTTAGTAAATCAACTGGCTGTTTTAAACTTTCATCCTTGAGTTAATAAAAGGAGATACAAATACACATCTTCCTGAGTTAGCCAGACCAGCACTACCTGTGCCTAACACAACACAAAAAAACTAACAATAAAAGATTTTTACAGATAGAAGAACGCTGCACTCAATGCAGTGATAATACAGGATGAATATTAAAAAATGGAAAGAAGCTAATAAGATGAAATGAGGCCACGGAAAATCAAGCTTCTCCGGGTTGTTAGAAAGTTACTTATGAGCAGTCACAAAGAATTCAGCAGAGGATACATGCAATAACAAAATGACAGAGGAACACTTTCAAAAGGTAACATTGTATATAAAAGGTGAGGTGAGCAGCTAGAAAAATCAGTTCTTGGAACAAAAACTGCACCCTCAGGTGATGCCCAATGATCATAGGGATCATTTACTAGGGTTGACTGAAACAGCCCCTGTTAAAGTGATGGCTGAGGGTGACTACATGGCCAGAAGATACACCTGGTTTGATCCTGATTCTCCATCTTCCTCACTGCACTGGTTTTGAATGGTATGGAGGTAAATTTCTTCCCAGTAGTACAGAGAAATATTTTAACTTCTCTGTAGGCCTAAGCAAACCAATTATTTTAAATTTTACAGTATGTGCATATTCCAAGCATAACTGGAATTATATACATATTGAAAACTTTCATGATATTAACAGCATCACACAGGAGTCATGCACTGACAATACCGACATTAACCCTCAACGTCTTCATAAATATTTTACTATTTTCATTTTTATGTGAAAAATTTAAGAGGTCATAGATAAAGTTACAGAAATGGCATAATTAAAATAACTAAATATTAAAATCATCTTATGTTTAGTATATTCAAGGTTGCACCAAACCTTCAGGAGCCTGCATTTTGAACAGTAATGACAGCTGAAATTTTCCGTTTCAAAAATTAAGCCTTGGCTGTCAATTACTGTGGTAAAGATCCTACTTGTAACTTTTGACTGCTACAAAACCAATTACACTGACTATTTGTAAGAACTTAGCTAGAAAAAACAGCAGAAACAAAAAGTTTGATAAGAAGCCCGTAACACTTTAGGACTTCATTACAACCTAGAGGAAAAGCTTTCTAAACATAGTATCAGCTACCTCTTCATATATGAGTAGGCTGTGTTCTACTAATACATAATATAATAAAACAGATTTTATTAAAAATGTTTTATTAAAGAAAAAAATACCTGTTAAAACTTGAGAACTGATCTTATAAAATAGAGAAACTTTATCAGCAGAGTATGAATACATATACTTTTACATTTCCAGCTAATAAAAGAAAAGTAAGATCTTGGCTAAGTTAGCTCAAGTAAAAATACAACAAAACAACAGAATGGTGCAGCACAAGAATTTGCTTTCTGTGCTCTGCTGAAGGACTCTGGAACCCATGTGTAAGAAGGGAAGTACAAAGCATTTATCTTCCAAAGTCAAGAACAGAAACACTAGACCTACACAGAAGGAAGACTTAATACAGCATTTGCAATAAGTACAGAAGAGAAGCCATGCCGACTTCTGGGAATTGGATTTTGGGGTTTGCTAACTTCTCACCTTGGGATCTTCACGTTTTTGATACGGTTCAACTTGTTCACTGATGTAGTGAGCTCTACACCAAAGATGTGAACTCTATACCAAAGACAACTAAGTCCTACTCATCAGCTTAAGTCAGGCAGTACCTTAAGAAAGCTCCCAGTTTAATACATGAAATTAATGGCATTTGGATGTTTAATACAAATATCAACAGCAGGTATATAAATATCCAAAGTCAAACGCACCCTTGCACCAATGTGATGCCTATTTGCCATAGTCTGCCCTCCTAATTGCATAGCCTGATATTAGCTATTTCTCAAGAAGATGTTAACTCCTTTTAAAGACATACGAGGTTGCACTATTGAATTTTCTTGGCCACGCAATTGCAGAAACTGCAGTAACAGTTTATGTTCTCTACAGCAGCTCTGGACAGGGGGGCAGAATAGCACAGAATCCTTATGTTTAACACAGTCTAGTAAGAAGGTCAAACTCAGAATTATCTGCCTCCTGAATCTTGCTTGGTCCATAAGAACGTAGCCGCTGGACATGACCCAGCAATGTGCACTCCCAGCCCAGAAAGCCAATTGTATCCTGGGCTGCATACAAAGCAGTGTGGGCAGCAGGGCCAGGGAGGGGATTCTGCCACTCTGCTCTGGTGAGACCCACCTGGACACTGCATCCACCTCTGGGGTCCCAGCACTGAACAGACCTGCTAGAATGAGTTCAGAGGAAGGCTGTGAAGATGACTGGAGGGCTGGAGCACCCCCTTCATGAGGAAAGGCTGTGAGTTGGGATTGTTTAGCCTGGAGAAAACAGGCCTCTGAGGAGACCTTATTGCAGCCTTCCAGTATGTGAAGTCTTTAAGAAGAAAGACAGGGACAGACGTTTTAGCAAGACCGGTTGCAAAAGGACACAGGGTAATGATTTTAAAATGGAGAAGATTAGATACAAGAAAGAAGTTTTGTTACATTGTGTGTGATGCAACGTTAGGACAGGTTGCCCAGAGGGGGTGGTTGCCCCACTCCTGGAGTGTGCAAATCCAAGTTGGATAGGGCTCCAAGCAACCTGATCTAGTTGAAGATGTCCCTGCTCAAGCAGGAGTTGGACAAGACAACCTTTAAAAGGTCCCTTCCATATCAAACTACTTTATTATTTTAAGATGTAAAAGCACAGAAAATTTTTGGTAATAGAAAGTGAACACAAACTCCAGCTTCCCGACAAGAGCGACAGAATCAAGCATTCAATTGTCATATGGTCTCTCATGTTGATTGAGGCTTGTTAATTCTGCTCCTTACAATAAATCCTTAAAATTCAACAGCAAAACTAGAAACCGTATTTCTGAATATTTCTACTTTACTCCAGACAAAGATATTGAGAAAGGGTATGACAAGACTAAAAAAGAAAAATTGTTCAGGATTTTGGCTTCAAGTGAAATACACATGTCATTTCAGCTAGAACTACAAGGGAATAGGAAGAGGGATGGGAGAAAGCTACTGGCAATGTTTTTGCTGTTGTGACATGAGTTGGTACCTTCCACGCAATCCATGAAAGTAAGACAGGCTCTTCAGAAAACAGCAGCAATATTTTACTTCTGTGAGTATCTCCTACGTTTACAACAAGCAGCAAAAGCTAGATGTTTTTAAGCTGTATTCCAGAATCTTCTGTGGGAAAAGCAGTAATTCCACTCTGTGTCTGGAGACTATTTCAGAATTTCAGGGACCTAAGAAACACTTCAGTGTGCTGATTCACACCTAGTATTGCTCAACCTCAACTTGAAAGGGTTTGAAGAATAGAGGTCTTTTAATTGAAGGAGGCTGGAAGAGCAGACATAAACCAAATTCTAACTCTGGAGAAAAGATTTCACTGCAATTCTATGCAATTCACATCCAAAAGGAGGTGTTCTCTCTTCTTAGTTCATAAAGACATAACTAAAACAATTTGCACTTGCTTTTAAGGGTGAAAAAACTACAAATGCTCATATATGACTTAATAGTTATATGCTCATATATGTCTTAATAGTTTTCTTTATTAGGAAAGTACTTTTATGTTTTCAAACCATCCAATAATGGCATTACAATTGCGCCTGACCATCATGCAGGTAGGATTCTGCACACGGCTAAGAAAGACTCCAGAGGACCATATATTTCATTTATAGAGTATTAAACATGTGATCATTAGATTTTAAAGGGCTAATTGTGTTCAAGGTAACCACATCTTATTTTACAATAAATTATACTGTATATTAATTTTTAAAACAGTATCCGTATTTCTCCTATTTTTGGGACAGAAATACATTAATTAGAGAGACAGGCAGGCACACTGCCAAGAGCACCTATCTGATCCACTGAAACTACACGGTGAAAAGCAATGCTATACTTTGACAAACTCATGGAGTCTGTAGCCATGTACTCTGCTGTTGCGTAAAAATTAAAGGCCTAGATTTTCTTCTTTTCTTCACCTTCAATCCTACTCTTTGTTTCTCAAAAAGGAACTATTTACAAAGTATGTTTCCCATAGAGAGAGATTTCAAAAGCCTACATATTATAAATCACATGTACCTCTTCCTTTACACCTACTTTACAACAGTGTTAAAAAAAAAAAAAAAAAGCATTTCCTTCCCAGGCAGACACACAGGACAGCTGAAAAGTGGCTTTGCTGAAGATGCCACCAGAGCTGCAGTGTTACTGTCTCTACAACAGGATGAAATCAAAGTCAGTCAAAAAATGCTTTGTTAATGCATAAAATTTTGCCCTCTATGAATACCTGACACTGCTACTGGTTTATCTCTACCTCCAAATTGTTTTTTACAGCCTTTATATGATCCAAGAGCCTCCTAGATCCAACAATTTTATGATTTTACATGTAATAATGTTTCAAATATAAAATACATGGACTAATTTCATTATTTCACTGTATAATTTTCTCTCCTGATTAAGACTATATTACTGCTTCATTATACAATTCTAGATTATAGCAATTTTATTGGCAAGACTTAAAATCCTTATTTCTGCTTTAGGATTTAACTGTTCTGGAACACTATGTGTTCATAAAGTTTACCAGTATGTAGCAACCATCTTTAAAAAAGGAAAGCAATAAATAAGATTTTTATATTCATAATGCTGCAAAGCTCAGCAAATCCTATTTAAAAGTTACTTCTTTAAGTACAACTTTTTTTTTTTTTTTTACAGCTGCTCTTGGTTATGTCTCAGACTCTCTCAAGGTTACCTGGTTCAGCCCTATGATAGGGAATGGGACTTTTTGCTAAATCATGTTGCTTAATATCCCTTTAGATATGATTTTAAACACTTCCAGTGAGGAGTCACTTGCATTTGGGTAACCTGTTCCTGCATGTCACCATACTCATCATAAAAAATTTCTTCTGTATACTCAAACCTAACTCTTTTTCTGTTTAGAACAATTGCCCCATGTATTGTCACTGATGGCCTTGGTAAATAGCCTCTCTCTTTTTTGTAAGCCCCCCTTAAAAACTGAAAGGTTGCACTCCCTGGAGCCTCTTCCAGGCTGAGCACCCTCAGCTCTCTCAGCCTTTTCTCACATGAGAGGAGCTCCAGCCCTTTGGTCACTCATGGCCACCCTGTGGACCTACTCTCCTGCAGTTTGAAGCCATTTCCCCTTGTCCTGTCATTACATGCACTTGTAAATAGTTCCTCTCCAACTTTCTTCTAAGTCCCCTTCAGGTACTAGGACACTGTAACTGGGTCACCATGGAGCCCTCTCTCTCCAGGCTGAACAACTGCAGCTCCTGCAACCTGTCCTTGTAGGAGAGGTGCTCCAGGCCTTGGATCATTTTCTTGGCCCTCCTCTGGACCCACTCCAACAGAACCACATCATTCTTATGTTAAGGGCCCAGGAGCTGGATGCAGTACTTCAGGTGGTGTCTCACTGGAGTGGACTAGAAAGGCAGTAACACCTCCCTCCACCTGCTGGTCACACTGCTTTTGATGCCACCCAGGATGTGAGTGGCTAGCTGGACTGCGAGTGCACTGCTGGCTGGACTGCTGGGTCACATTGAGCTTCTCATTCACCAACACCCCTGTGTCCTTCTTGTTAGGGATGCCCTCAATCCAATCTCCGAGCTGGCTGTATTTGTGCTTGGCATTGCCCCAGTACAGATGCAGCACCTGGCACTTTGCTTTGCTGAACATCAAACAGGCTCACCTCTTAATCCTGGTCTCATCCAGATCCCTCTGGATGGCATCCCTTTCCTCCAGTGAGTTGACTGCTCTACACAGCTTGGCGTCATCACAAGCTTGGTGAACTTGCAGAGAGTGCGCCCAATCACACTGTCTCTACCACTGAATAAGAGGTTAAATAATGTTGCTCCCAATACTGACACCTGAGGAATCCACTCATCACTGGTCTGCATTTGGTCACCTAACCAAGTGTTTAAGACTTTGTAATTATAGTCTCCTTTGAATCCCGTAACTGTTACTTAAGAGGTAACTGTATTACCTTAGAAATCAGTATGTTTCAAATAAGTGACAGCACATTGTAAGGTAGTCACAGGTAAAATACAAGGTTGGAAGTTTTTAAAGTGTTACAGAGAAATCCTCCAGCATCAGTTGCTTCAGTTTTCAGTGAATCAGATGAGTATTTTAAAGCACCAGAATGGTCAATTGCTTGAGTATTTTAAAAGTCATTTAAGATTTACCAATTACGCTTGTTGGTTGGTTGGTTGGTTTCTTGAATTTCATAAAAGCTCCAATTCACAATGGTTGGTGATAAAAAACATGCTGCTTTCCCTGCACAGGTCACTGATTAGTAACTTTTGACACAACACAAAATAGCAAAGTCAGATCTGTAGACATTTGTCTTTCCAATCCATGATCTTCTAGAACAGAAGTAAATTTTCTTTTAAAACAGGAATGATGATATCTATATAAAATAATTAATATATTTAAGAAGTCAGTAATGCAAGAACACTTTTTATCCATTAAAAGCAAAGAAAACCACCTGGAAAGAACACCTCACCTGCATCAGCTCTGGACCGCTGACCTGGTGATTTTCCAAATGGGGTCTTCATTCATCTGTGTTTAAGTGAGCAGCAAAGCTGCTGGACTAGGGTGAAAATCCAGTTCTTCCCTAATTCCAGGATATCTTTTTAGTCTCAGAGTAAGACAACCGCTTATTAATCCACCATTCAATCAAGAACTTGTCCTTCGTCAAATGCAGAAGATGCACTTTTAATTACAGTACTCTGAAAAACAAAACAGGTGAAGTATAAGTAGCTTGATTCTGAAACAAAAATATTCTGTCTTAACCAAGTCTCACTTTAATGCTTGTTTTCATATGCGACGGGATATTCCTTCATATTCTGTTACTCTGAAAACATTCAGCAACAGAGGGCATATGCAGTCAAACAAACACAAGAACTGCTACTTTTATCTCCTAGAAAGTTTGACATCACAATGTCAATTACACAGAGAAAAGGAAAGCTTCTTAAAAAAACACTGAGCTTAATATAGGGAAGAATGACTACTAACTTAGAGGAAACTGTAACGAGGTAAAGCACAAATCAACTCTTTCCATTGGTTAGAAATAACATGCTCCCACTCATAGAGCAGAATGACTTTGCTGAACAGAATTGTAAAAAAAGTATTTTGAAAAAAATGCAGCACAAAGGTTTTTAAGGCACTGATTCCACCACAGTAACTGCTCAAGCCAGCAATTTGTTGAGTAGGATGATAGTTCATAGATCTGATGATTCATAGATCTGTTTAAATTTCTGGCAATTCTCTCCACCTAAGATCATCAAATTCCTAAAGCATTTAGTCATCACATTCCCCTAGACGAGGGAGGTGAGGACAACTTTTTTTATGCCCTTTTCAGGATTTAATTTGAAATTTGCGAGCATGTGGAAAAAAAAAAAACCCAAAGCATTACAGGTTAACTTATTTCAGAGAAACATTTTTGGGCCAGAAACATACATGAAGAATAATTCACTACTTCAATGTTACCTACAACTAAAGAAAGCCATATCAGATAATTTCCTTAAGAAATGTCACAGCTGATCTGTGAGAGAGACACAGTCTCTCCAATCTGTGAGTCCTCCCTCTTTTACTTCAGTTTTAGTAGCTGCTATCCATTTTCATACGGGGATTAAAACAAGAGAAATGCCCCTAATTGGTGATCCAGCTGAGAGAAAAAGTGCAGCTTAAGCTTCTGCATTACTGAAAAAGGGAACATATAGGTGACACACCTTGAGATATAGTAAAACTGTTACACAGAAAAATGCATTTACATCTAACACTTGACAATTCTTTAATGAATTGCACCCATTAACTTCTAAGAATATAGAGCAATACACCTAGGAAAAAACAGCAACAGGGAGAGAAACATTCAGAAATCTGCAGTTTTCAGAAAGAACTAACTTAAGACACTCTCAGTCAGGAATTCGTAAGAACTTGTGAAATTAAAAAATTATTAACAGAAATGTAGTAGTTTTCCCACATTTCATCTCTTCCTGAAATCTACCAGTGTATACCCAACCAAGGCAGCAATATTCAACTTCTTAAAAGCACTTAGAGATATAATTTGAAGCAATTAGCTTGCTTAACTACTTTACTGAAAACACAGCTTAAGAACTGTTTTTTCTACTGAACTCAGACATATTTTGCTATGGATTCAAACACATTAATACACAAGCATCACATATTATGAAAAACCAACTCTGAATTTGGAGCACTGCTGTTGTACACCACTGTACTTAGTCTCACAGGTATTGCATAAACGTACAAGAGATCAATTATTTTTCTCCAGAAAAGCTATCAGTTGAGAAGTAACTGTAATCTTGTATGATACCTTCTGATCTAAAAACCCCCACAAAACTAAAAAAAAAATTCCTCCAAAACGTAAACCAAACCACCATCACTACCTCCACAAATCCACAAAATATGAAAATCTTCAGATTAATAAAATAATACACCCTTTAACAGCAAGCTGTTGATCCATTATTCAAGAAAGGTATTCTGTAACACCTGTATTATACACTTCCCCCTCACAAGATTTCCAATCCATAGTAAAAAAATTAGATATTTTGATTCCACTGCTTATGCATTTACATGTTGAAAAATCACTAAAACACCTCTAAAGATACGGGTTTCTACCAGTTTAATTTTTTTTTTTAATGGAATACCCCCAATCATTACTACGTCCCAAATTTGAAATCATACTTCTGAAACAGAAAATTTATTCCTAATCCTTTTAAAGTCACAACTCATTTACTAGCACTTAGTAAAGTGCTTCACTATGGTCTCTGAACCTGTGGATGGACACAAGGCTACTGAAGTCGAAACCTGATCCAGCTGTTTAAACTGATTTTCTAGAAATTAAGCCAGTAACTGTAACTAATTCAAAATGTTACTGAAGATGGAACTTGTGCTTTCCTAACACTAGCATTCAGAATTCAATTTACATTTCAGTTGCATATTGACAGTTCTGAAGATACTAATAAAGAGGCATAAAACCTAATTTTCTGCAAACAGAATTATATACTTTGAGAACACTTTGAATTTTTAAGCATATATAAGTCAGTCTTACTTATTTGATTAAAAATATGCCAAATCCTGTAAAACTTGGCATTCTTAAAAGTGATAAATGACAAAACATTATACTTAATGCCAGAATGCAAATATCTTGAACTCCTAATGTGAGAAATTATCAAGAAAAAAAATTAACTCACGAAATGAAAACTCTTTTATTGCAAGTCTCAACAAAAGCCATTTTTCACATAAAGGCAGGAAACAAAAAACAAAAACATGCTTCCCATGCACTGAATCTCAATAAAGTGTTCTGTTAAGAAACAGCAGATACTCCGTGTTTGGCTATATGTAAGATGACCTATGAAACAATCAACTTTAATTTAGTCATTCCATTGACAGCAGCAGATACAGTAGGGTTTTTTTGGATACAAAGCAACACATCCAAAGCAAGTTACATTAGACTTTACAGACTGCCAGAAGAGAAGTGGCACTGCCTTACTTTGTCAGACACCCACTTCCCCAAAAGCATAGGTCACCATCAGTGCCTCTGCAGGTTTCACTTAAAAGACAGACATTGTTTCACTTTGTGATCTGCTACTCCCAAAGCCCAGGTGTGTTGCTCATTTGTTTCTACAAGCCTTCCTACATAAATACTTTAGAAAAAATACTATGTGGAAATTAGATTACTATTTTGTCTGATAGTGATCTAACTACTCTGGAGTGTTCTAGAGAACATTAAGTGTTAGATTAACAACACTAACCTTAAAATTGTCAATCATACAAGTTTTATTGAGAATAGTAGAATCATACTACCAAAATAGGCAGAAAGACAAAAAATAAAATCCCATGAAAAAATAATTCTTGCAGTTTGAAGAGAAATGATGGAAAACCCAAAAGGCACAGACTGTAGTTTTCACTGGGAATCATCTTAACCTTCTCTATATACTTAGTAGTTTAGAAACATTAGAATGTTTATATGAGCATTTAACCCCATGAAAGTAAGTGTAACTACCTAAAATAGCTCTCTAGCTTAATTTTTAGTTAACATTCATGTCTGTATTTTCATAAAATTATATGCATTTCACTGCAACACACAGTACAATGTTGTTTACAGCATTTTTGTGAAAGCTTCATGTCTGTACTATCCCCTGAAGAGGGATGTTAGCAGCACAAAACCAGCAATAATTAATGCTGTCAGCAAACCCACAACTTCAAGTGCTTCACTCCTAAAAATCATATTTACATTTTACCATTATGAACACAGAAGGAAGTAATTTGCTGAGGAATGCTTTAGGGGTAGAAGTTTGGAACGAGGAAGAGTAATAGCATGCGTTGCTTGTATTCAGATTATACAATTTCTGACAAAATCGGCAGGCTCACACCTTCTCAGGTCTGTTCCTGCTGTCAGAGCCACCAGTAATCAGGCCTTCTGGCACCACCTGGTGGGCTTCAACATTTTTACTTTGCTATCTGAAAACTCCCGTATGAAATTTGCTGAGAATTTCCACTGCCAGCTGCTCAGGGGAGGACCAGCACTTCACAAGAATGTTCTGGGGAAAGAGTCATTCTAAAATGGAATGCATCAACAGGATTCCTTGGTAAGTAATGGGATTTCCATAAATCGGCTCAGAGCTACTAGTACATGTTTTGGATGAAGTAGTAGCATCATTTGTTCCAGCACTAACAAGTTGAATGAAGCATGTAAACTATTTAGACTCCGTAATCCTTATTATATGAGCAAGAAAGGATCATTCTATGCAAGTCTTCTGCACTTGCCTTCCCAAAGGCAATCTCAATGTTAAGATATCTCCTAAATAATGGGGGGAATAAAAATATGCAAGTTTTAGTTTGTTACTTGTTTTTTTTCCTTCCCTAACAAAAAAAATCCCAAATGCTTTCCTGTGGTAAAAGAATTCAGCAAATCAAATTTGTTTTGAAATATCCCACTGGCTTACCCAGCATATGAGTTACTAGGAACTTCTTTTATTCTATGCTAGGATTTTGTGTATGTAATAAGATTCAATGTCTGAGAAGAAAGTACAGTTACAGTACATGAAGGCTGAAGATAAAAGTGATTTGCAGCTGACAACCATGGAAATAATGCATTTCAGAAACAGATTTACGAGCTGAAAGACCCCAAATCAAGTACAGCTATCACTCCACAATGAGGGCCTCTGCACTTTAACCTCTACACAGAGAAGCGCAGTCTACAATTGTACAGGAACAAGTCGCACTGAGATGCAACTGTGTGTGCTTACATACAAACAAACACATACCACTGCACACGTATTGATTGTATGGGGCTTTGACCTGGTCTAGAGAAAGAATTCTCTGCCCATAGCAGGGCAGCTAGACTAGATGTTCTTTAAAGGCTCCCTCCAACAAGAACCACTCTTATGACAGTACAGAACCACACCATTTAACTCTGCATTACAGTGCTATAGCAATGCAATTGCAGATTATTCAGCAGAAATGTAGAAGAATCTGAAATTTGTGCAAATTGTCTTTTGTTGACAAGGTGTCTGTCTTTAGAACGCAATAGACAGCACACTGCAATTTCTAATTATTAACTAAAATATTTTAGCATAAACAAACGCGCAAGTTATTTACCACAAAGTCTATTAAAAGGTTTGGTAATAAGTTCTTCTGGTTGTAGGGAGGGGATGAAGCTCAGAACTGCATGGGCATGGCTTATATTGCTATTCTATATCAACTACATCCCCACTGCAGGGCATGGCTCTGGGGGAAAGATGAATGCCCCCCAGAAAGGACAGCACTTTGTTTACCCTGCTTCCTCAGAGAGGTTGCTGGAACCAGCTGAGTGGACCCTGCCCTGTATTGCCACTCCTTATCCATTCCTGTCCCTCAGAAGAGTTCAGCTCTGGGTGGCAAGCACAGCTGAGCCCAGTGGAGAGATTAAAAGCTGTGTTGCTGCTCGGAACCAAGCCCTAGCAGAGTAAAGAGGGCAAAAGCAGAGTCACTGGGATGGGAAGTAGCCATGGGGAACAAAGCAGTGGCATGGTACAATGTGAATGATCTTGCTTTCAGGGGACTGTCACTGTTTTTCATTGTCTCAGGCCTAAGGACAGGGAGAACTGACTGTGGGGAGCACTCGCCATCTTGTCTTTGTCCTGGCAGCCACATGAACTACACGGAGATGGTGAA
Organism: Grantiella picta; assembly: GCA_013397955.1. Taxonomy (NCBI): domain Eukaryota; kingdom Metazoa; phylum Chordata; class Aves; order Passeriformes; family Meliphagidae; genus Grantiella; species Grantiella picta. Next base: position 48,541 of record VZRM01005894.1, on the reverse strand, counting down.
CACCTGTTTTTGTGTAAAAACCACCTTCTCTTCTTGTATATTTCTGTTATTAACATTTTCTGCTATTACTGTGCATTTCTTATTCCACTGCTGTTTACTTTCACTACACTGTGATCTCAACCCATAATCTCTGCCTTTGTCAGGAGGAAGAGGAATGGCTTATTTGGAGTTTAATCTGCAGCTGGTGTCAAACCACCACATTCAATTGGCACCCATTGTGAGGCATGAGAGGGTAGAGATAACCTTGATCTGAGAATTTATGTATTAGGTATGGAACTCCTTAGTTACAGCTGCTCTATCTGTTCATGGGGGTGTGATATTTAACCCTGTATGTATTCACATATATGCTCGTGATACAATTTTTTCAATGTAGGCAGAGGGATCAGGATTGCTTTGTTACTGTACTGTGTGGTATCAGTTTATAACATGACAATATCAATAGCAATCAGTGTCATTTGGAACGCCTGTTCGGCGCTGTTCACCTGTCCTAGCCTTGGCTGCTACCTCTGAGGATTCACTGATAATAGTACCCAATCTGTAGGGGGGACAGGGGAAGATGATTTTTTCCTCCCCTGGGGAGGTTTTTAGACTCTCGAATTCCATCTGAATGTTAAAGAAAGCATATTCTTATTGCTACATCTACCAAGTTTCTTCAGTACGGTCTATAACATGTTTAGAGTAAGCGAAGTCTACACCATGTTTCAAGTCAGGATAGAGATTTCTAGGGAAGTTGTCCAGAGAACTACCCTGGAAGTGAACAATCATGAGTAGCATGGGATGGCGGAGAAAATGACCCAGCTTTTAAAGGAGTATTCTGCTCCAGCGGCTTGGAAGTTCAGCCCTGAAAAATATAGGTCCTTGATAAAGTGGCAAAATATTTGAAAGAAAAACACTGTGACTGCTTCAGAGAGGCATGAAGTTACATAACATGCTGGGCCCTGGCTGCTATTTATTAAACACTGCTTTTTACTATACAGCACCCTCAGGGGGAGGAGAGTAAGCAGACCAACAGGCACCAAGGCCACTCAAACTGCAGCTGAACAAGAGGAACAACCCATGCCAGTAGCAGTTGCCCCTATACAGAATAAAAAAATTCAAGAACAAATCAATTCACATAATGAGGGATGAAGAAGAAGCAGGACCCTCAAAACCAGAGGAAGACAAAGGGCCAGACATAATCACCTGATTCCTATCCATGGGTGAGCTCTGAGATACACAAAAAGATTACAGCCGCCAGCCTGGCGAGCCTGTACTGACCTGGCTGCTTGATGCTGGAGTATAGTGGCAAATAGTCTGACACTAGATGGTAATGACGCCAAGCAATTAGGATCCCCGCCCTGAGATCGGAGGCATTGACCAGGGGATTTAGAAAAGACCAGAAACTCTCAGCATCTGGAAGTGAATCCTGTCAAGTCTGACAGAGAGGTATGCACAAACGACCTTCTAATCCACCAACACAAGTGAAACACCATGGAGGCAAGGTATCCAGTACCTAAAAGAATTAGATGTGCTGGAGGTAATTTGTAAGGATTCAAAAAATGAGCAGTCCCCCATAAATCCAAATGACATCCAGTGTACACAAAACACATGGCAGGAGTTCCTACGGAGCGTGCCAGTGTCATGGGCCAACTCACTGGCAGTGCTGTCATACAGGGAAGGAGAAAAAAAATGGACAATTTTTTTCTCCTTCCCTGTATGAAGGGAACCAGACTCGAGCTACATGAAGAAACTATCTCCATTCCAATACAGGCCTACATCTCATCTGTAGAATGACTGTCCAAGGACTTAGAGCAATTTAAAGGGGAAATTAAAGAAAGGACTATCAAAAGTTTAAGGAGGAAACATCCCATGCCCTGGCAGTACAGATAAGAGTTTCTCATATTATGGAGTAGGCACTACCCAGCTTTAGAGAGAGGGTACACACCACAAGGTAATCTGAGGTTCCACCTGCATGACCACCGAGAAGATGTGAGAAAGTGGGATGGAAAAACCCACCTCTGCTCTACACCTCTTCCTGTGTTGAGAGGAAGAATAACCACCACATGAAACTCTTCAAGAATAAATGTTGCTCTAGTTTCCCTTGGGAAGTCCTCAGAGAGATTAGAAAGGCTGATGTTATTTCTGACCCTCCTGAAGGGACTTCCAGGTCATATTTACAAGAAGTAACAAGTACTGTGACCAGAATTAGAAGGGCCCTGCCCTCTAACCTGGAGGGCAAAAGGAATAACCAGATCTGAACCCGAATGTGGATCTGATGGCCCGGCACATCAGACCCACAAGAATATACAGCTTTAGTTGGCACCAGCACACCATGTACCCTGATGCCATCAAGATATGTAGGGGCAGAATCCATCTCTATTTTTGCAGTGATAGGGGGATCCCACCACCTAACTACTGCAAACTGGAGTGAGAACGACTGGAAACAAATGGCAAAACCTGGGAGACTGTGGCTCTGGGTGCCAAGCACAGCAGAGTCCAGTGGAGCAGTCAAAAGCAGCAGCACGGGTGCAAGAAGCAGCCATGAGGAATTACGTAGTCATAGAGTGTGACATGGATGGTCTTGCTTTCAAGGGTTTGTCTCTCATTGTTTTCTGTTTTCTTGGGCTTGGGGACATGAAAAGCCATCAGTGAGGAACAGCTGCCATCTTGTCTTTGTCTGAAGAAACCACATGGCACTAAGTGTGGGAACAGCCACCATCTTGTCTTTGTCCTGGCAGCCAGGCACAGCTAAATCATGAAGGTGAACACCTGTTTTTGTGTGTAAACCACCTCCTTTTCTTCTATACTTTTGCTATTAACATCGCTGTTACTGTGTTTCTTATTCCATGCCTGTTTGCTTTCAGTAATTCTTATCTCAACTCACAGTCTCTGCCTTTGTCACTCCTCTCTTACTAGAAAGGCAGAGAGAAGGGAAGAGGCTTATTTGGAGTATAATTTCCAGCTGGTGTTAAAACCACCACAGTTACAAAGACAATTTAGAACTGGGGAAACTGACATAACTTAGGAATCATTAAAAAAAATTATTAACACAATAGTAGACCAGTAACTATTAAATGCAATTACTTTGAAGAATTATCTCAAAGGTTCAGAATTAAGATAGGCAGCTTTACAAAGGATACTATTCTTTCAAAAGGCTTCTATCCCAGGCATCATTTTGAGCAAGTTTCATTAAACCTATCATCTTCTAACACATGTCCTCTCTATAACTCTCCTAAAGTTAGAAACAGTGATAAAGGTGAAAGATCAATTTATTTTGTTTTAGTTTAATTTCATTGACTTGAAGCATTAGTATACCAGATCATATGCAGATGGTAACATATGAATACCACATTCAAAAGTCCTTACACACATGAAATACAAAAATGAATTGGAAGAACAACCAGAGAGAAATCCTTAAAGTGTAATTTCCATTGTTTCCTATCCAGGCTTGTTTTTAAATCTTTGAATTAGCAAAATGTAAGTGAGGCCCCAGTAGACTTTGTTATTTACTTCCATTACACTTTCCTCATGCCATATCATTACAGCAGCCTGTCTTACTTCATCCAATTCAGCATTTAAGATTTACAATTGGTATAATTTGAAATAAACTCTGACAGTATACAACTGAGCTACTTTGTAAAGGCAGCAGTAAAAACTTCATTAGAGCCGGTAAGATAAAACAGCATTTTAAACAAACTTACTTTTTTAATTTCAGAAACTTAATTAACATCTTCATAAGATCAGAGTATTACCTTGCAAGACTAATTTTCAGAACTCCCTCACTACACTTCTAAACCGCAATAAAACCACCTGTGAAGAGGTCAGGAGGGCACAGGATTCTCAGCCCCCATGTTAGAATGCAGCTAGTTCTGATTTTTAAAAAATTATAGGTTAAATGTTAAAAAGATGTTATGTCTTCCAAGCTTATAAATAATTTTTAGCGCCTATATTACCCTTATGCTTACATACATTTGTATGCACGTGTATTTGTAATATCCCCCATTACTGTGGGATATTCAAGGTACAAAAAGTAAGTGTCTTCCTGTCTGCATTAGAGCACCAATCCATCAGTAGCATGAAGAACCAAAAACCCCAAGGAAATAGGACCTTTCTACAGAGAAACAAAAAAACAAAAAGACAAAACAAACAAAACAAACCAAAAAAACAAAACAAAAAACCCCATCCAAAATATAGAGTAAACATGTTAGACATTACCATGCAGGACAACTACTTTACATTACAGGAAGAACACATGACATTTGACGACAGGAGCAGATGCTGGTTGAAAAGCCCTGGATTACTGGGAGAGAGATCAATTTCAGAATTCTAAACATTATGCAATGAAGAATAGCGTGTTTGTCTTAAAATATTCACATATATATATATGTACTGCAGTCTCAAAATGAGTAAAATCCATGGGTGAAAAAGTGTCTGTGAAATGTGAGACTTCCCAAATGCTTCCCAGTCCAAGAGTCAACAGACCTAACTACTGTCACATCTCTGAAACTGATTATTAAATTTCATCTTCAGGAGTCAAAGTCTTTCCAGACAGCAAGGAGTACTTTTCTGAAAGTTTAGGTATCTATAATCCAATAACTGCTCTATTGAAATACACCAAGGGCTTACTTTCTAAAAATGTGTCTAAATCCGACTGCAAACAAAGGATTATTTCAGACTTTCTGGGCAGCTACAAATTAAGATAATGTCATCTTGATTCTCATCTGACTGGCTTGGTATTTTATATTGTCCCTCAGGATATAGTAGAAACAACACGAATGTAGAATTCTGGCCTCAAGAATACTACTGTTTCTATCTGCCATTTGGGTGCTCTTTAGAAAGAACATCTGGCTTGCTTGCTTTGTAGATCCTTTTATCTGGAAGGTGTGATTTTCAACATACTTAAACACGACTCAAAATAGTAAGTATGTATGAACACATCACAAAAGAACTACTTTTTACCTTCAGGGTTACAAAGGCTAAGGCTGTACCAGTCTAGATTTTCTTTTTTGTAATGGGGCAGGGGAAAAAAAACCACCTTACTGTAAATTGCCTAAAGAACCCTAGCAAACAAAACCAGAGGTTGAAGCCGGATTCATTAGAGACCTGTAACTATCAGTTCCTTGCATACAGGTAAGAATCTCAACATAATCTGTAAAAAGTTCCATTATTATCTTGCTATTATCTGTCCAAGTACTTGAAGAAATCACTGTGTAGGAAACTTTAATATGCAGTTATTGTAAGGAAATCCTACTCTAGAAGTTCAAAGAACTGTGAGGTCAACGAAAAGAAATTCTTCTTATAAAAAGATAATTTTTTTTTGAGGGCTCTTGTAGCTCAAAATCAGATGGAAGTTAAGCTCTGAACTGCCAGTTCCTTTTCCTCAACTGCTCCAATGAGAAAGGGACAAAAAGGCAGAGATTATGGTTGAGACAATTCACTTGAAAAACAGCAATGACCTAAGGAACACAAACAGTAGTACCAACAATAGTAGTAACAGTGTATAAAAGTGGGTGATCACATGCAAAAATGCTTATGGAAGTCCAACTGACCTGGTGTTACTGTGTCCAGTGACACAGAGATTCCTGAGACAAAGGAGAAAATTACAGACATTACAATAGCCAGCATCTTCTTCCACGAGCCCGAGAGAGTGAAAAACAATGGCAGACAAGTTGTCTGCACCCATGCTCCTCCCCTAGGCCTGAGACAAAAACAACAATGGACAAATGCTTCAGCTGGACTGCCCACATCGTGTCACTGCACCACTCTGTTTGCCGCTTTGCTCTCCCAGAAAAAAGGAGCAAAACGGCGGTGTTTCTGCATCATGTTCACTTATTCAACAATTTAAAGCCACACCTGCTAGTGATGACCTGGGCCTGTCCACACAGCTCCAGGCACCACTTCCCTCCTGGCAACTGTGATGAAATTAACTCTGTCTTAGCCAAAATTAGAAGAGGGAGGGAGAATACAGAGGCATATTCCCCTAACCTGAGTGATCTTTCTTTGACTGGTGATATGTGTACGAGCAGTTGCTTCTTTTCACACACTTTGCTACAGCAGGAATTTTTGTCCCAATGCATTAACCAGGATATACTAACCAGATCTCGCCTCCACCAGGCCTAGAATTAGCACCTTCCCATGCCAAGTTGTTCCCTTCTGTCCCTGATCTCAAGTTTCCACTGTGATGCCTTATCTTACAAGTAAGTAGCTTCTGTGGCCTTGACAGCTTGAGACAGGCAATTCTGCCCTTTGAGTCCTTACACCACCTGTAGCTCAAACACTGTCCTCTGTGGAGTTTGTTCCTCAGCTCACAAGTTGTCCACAGGGGTGATGTGAATAAAGCAACAGCAGGAGGAAAGACAGAAGCAATAATATGAGTAACCATACAGTGAACATTAAAAATGCAAATCCAGTGGCAATCATCAACCCACGTCTCATTAGGCACTTCCCCTACCCTCTGAGGCCCACAGATCAGAGTACTGACATTATCTAGGAATTGAGGCTAACTCCTAGAAGACAATCTTGGGGTTGGAACGATGGGTAGCAATTCCTTTAATTTTGCCTTGGGCTTCTTCAATCTACACCACTGCATTGTGAACAGTGATACAACATTCAGTTTTATTAGGATCTAACATTCCACATTCCTTTATAAATAACTTACCTAATGCCAACCGATTTTGCAACACCCTTTTCGACACTTTTTAAGTTCTCTGAACACACACCAGATCCAGTTACTGAGGGTATGTACCTTCAACATAAAAAGCTCTAATTCAAAATACAAGAAAGCTATCATACAGAAGGTTCTCATGCAAACACATCCTACCACTGTATTTCTACAGGGGATACAGTACAGCTCTGGAGAAGGAAGCATGGGGAGACAGAGACAGCCATCCAATGGTGTCCCAATGCCCTTCTTCACCCTGGGCTTCTTGGTGGTGGGCATCCCCAAGTTGTTCTTCTGGAGGTTATCTCTATACAGTTCAAGTGACTTGTATCCATGGCAGCATATCCCAGTAACTTGGAGTGATCTGTGTTTCATGGTAAGTGTATGAGCAGTTACCTCATTTCTTTGCTACAGTGGGAATTTTTGTCTGGATCCATTTTACCTCCTCCTAGGCCTGGAATTAAGAGTCTTTCCTGTTGCAAATTCCTCCCTTCTCTGCTATCTCATATTGCCGCTGTGCAGGCTTATTTTACGGCAAGTTCCTTCTGAGGCTTTGTGCTCTTTAAATTCTTACATTCGGTTGTATGAGAATCACTTTGCACATTAAAAATTACCTAAAGTGGTGAGTTCAGATTCTTTTAAGAGAGTAGGGGCTGTTAAATAAAAGTAGAAATCCAATAACATTTTTTTGATCAAGTAACAAATAGAGAACCTCACTTCACAACATGTATGTTAAAAATTAAAACTGTGAGTTTTCTCATGATCTTGTTTCAGCACATTCTGTGCTAAGAACACTGTAAATAAAACACAGCCCACGATCAAACGTAAGATCTGAAACGGGAACTGCTGTTGCTCAAGCTGTTGAAACTCCAAGATAGCAATGTTAATGCTTTGATTTTAGATTTCTTATTTCAGAGCAATAAAAAAGAATATGAACATGAAAACTAAACACAAAACCGAGCAGCCACATGCAATACAGCACATCCTGAAAACAATCTAAAATACTTGAACCTTATCTAAAAATTACATTTAAGGAAAATACAATTCAGAGATCAAATCCTATAAACAGCAAAGCCAAATTCAAGCATCTGCCTACAGACCCTGCTTGATAAGTTAAAGAAGGCAACTAAGTTATATTTTTTGAAGACTTGCTCTATAGAACTCAGGGAAATTTTTCTCTTTCTCCAAATTATGTAAATCAGTATTAGTGCCTTTCCTAGTAGGATCTTTTGAACTTGCCATGATGCACTGCTACTTATTAAGAGTTCAACAAATATTAAAGGTGAAGTTGAGCACCCCTTACACCTTGCTTCATTTTAATTGCATAGCTTTCTTTATAAAAGCACAATTCATTATTTTTATATTCACTAGAGCTCTGCTTTCCTCACATTTCACAATATTTTAAGTGCAGGCATAATGACTTTTTTAGAGGTGAGGTAAGCCTTAACCGGCACACAACAGCAGTGGCTAGTGAAGCCTGTGCCACCGGCAGCACCTGGGCTTGCCTGGCTCTGCCCACATTTATCGCACATTGGTTACCCTTCCAGACTGGCTGGGTCTCTTTACCTCCCAAAACCACTTGCCACTCTGTAGTTTCTAAAGCTATCTGCTGCTCTGAAATACTGAACTAAAGCCAAGAATCCTCTCACTTCTAGAAAAATACCTTACTTCTCAAGCACTGCCTTACACTCTTTCTTGCTTTATCTTTCTCCCTGACTTCAGCATTCAGTCTTTCACACTTATGTAAGCCATTCTACCATTCTTTCCCAGAAAAAGTCCTTCAGTCATTTGACCGTGACCAGTTCAATCAGCTGCTCAACTTTTTTTACACAGTTCCTCATTCCAATAATCTTGGAATTGCTGCAGCATTTTTTTCTGTTCTAGGCTGTTTGCAAAACCAACCAAAACTAACAGTGCACACTTCTCTGTGGTTTCTAGTTTCTCACTGAGGGCTACTTGTCACAAATAAAACTTTTAGCCACCACCTTTGAAAAACTCTGTATTTCAGTCAACATCACAATCATTACAAAAGCATAAAGACGACCACAGCCAAACTCAACCCAAAAACATCTCAGTGGCCGTCTTCAGCAGTGCAACAAGTAACACTACAATCCTATTGCACAGTTACAATTATTACCGTTGCAATCCCATCCATTCCACACAATGCTGGAGAGAAAACATGGGCATTTATGGAGGTCTGCCGCCAAACCCAATGGGTCTTTGGTTAAGTATGCACAAACAAGAATTGTTCAGTGCTTATTTCTTCAGAGTTGAATTTATCCATTAGCAGTTCACAAATTTTTTTCCAGTTAAAACAAAAAAAAGAAATTCTGATTGATGTTTCATTATAAATTTTCTTCAAGATTTTGAAGCATACATCCAGAGCAAGAAGTACAAGTACTGATGACAACCACAGGCAATCAAAAGAAACTGCAAATAAACAGTACCATAAAATTCTTATATGCCTTCTTAGAAGTACTCCCCAATTACACTCATCTCACCCGTTCAAAATGCAATAAAAACAAGCCATTTTAATCCCTCAACTTACAACAACATATTTTGACTGGCTACACTCTGTTCTTTCCACCATTTTGTTAGTAGACTGATGTTTCACTATGAAGTCTTAGAACCAATGGTCCCTTTCTGCCTTCCACCCAAGAATCTCTGATTTGTAATTAATTAGGCCATCCAAATTAATAAAAGGGCTATAGAAAACATTCAGTTCACCAGCTAATAATGAAAAAAAACCCACAGAATCATTAAGGTTGGAAAATATCTCCACGATCAACTGTCCTTTGACTGAACACCATCTGGTTTGTCAACTAGACTGCAGCACTGAGTGCTACATGCAGTCACTTCTTTCACACTTCCAGGGATGGCAAGTCCACCACTTCCCTGGGCAGACCTGTGACTATACTTTTAAAATATTTGTAGCTCTTAGCTCACAAACACTCATTGAAGTGAAATATTGAATCTTCATTAATGAACCACATTTCTCAGAAAACTAACTGATATCTGACAAGTCATGTCATACATTTTTTTCAGTTAAGTATTCAAAGGTTTTGTTTTAGCCAGTCAACAACAACATGCAGGACACACATGTCTGGACATGGCAATTTCCTAAAGTCTGAAAGAGAAAATGCTTTTTAAATATTATATAAAGCATCACTTATATTGCCCTATTGCATTTGTACTTTAAATAAAAACAGTATTTTCCATTACAGTACATAAAACTCAACAGCTTACACACTTGGTCTTCGATAACCAGTCACAACTTCAAGAACAAAAGGGGCAGTACAGGACTTAGAAGCTTTTTTTTTTCAATTTCCTTGCAGTTTAAAGTAAATAATTTTACCAAAATCTGCAAACCCACTGAAATTAATATTAAGAGGAAAAGTCCTACTACTAAACATTTTAGCATCCCTAACTATTACAACCCGTGCTGGATTTGGCTAGGGTATAGTTAATGTTCTTCACAGTGGCTGGTATATTTTGGACTTGTGCTGAACACAAAGCTGATAATATAGAGATGTTTTTGTTATTGCTGAGCAGGGCTTGCAGAGATCCAAAGACTTTCCTGCTTTTTGTACTAACATGCTGGTGAGGAGACTAGGGGTGCATGGGAGGTTGGGACAGGATACAGCCAGGACAGGTGACCCAAAATGACCAAAGAGGGATATTCCAGACCATGTGACATTGTGCTCAGAATATAAAGTGAGGGAAGAAGAAAGGGTTGGGGGACATTTGGAGTGATGCTTTTGTCTTCCCAAGCCACCATTACTTGTGATGGGGCCCTGCTCTCCTGGAGATGGCTGAACTACTCCCTGCCCAAGGGAAACAGTAATTAACTCCTTGTTTTGCTTTGCTTGGCTGGGTGCCTCCTGCTTTCCCTGTAACTGTCATTATCTGAACCTGTGAGTTTTCTGACTTTTACCCTTCCAGTTCTCTCCCTGACCCTGCTGGTGTGGGAGTGAGAGAGTGGCTGCATGGAGCTTAGTTGCCAGCTGCAGTTTAACCATCACACAAGCCTTAACACTTTACTAATGTGCAGGTAGTCCAGCGACCTAATACAGTAAAATAATCCTGGCTCTCAAAGCAAGATCAATTTATCACACCATACAGTTCACTTCATATGGCTTAAGAAAAACATTATACTGGGTTTTCAAGTAACAATGGAGGATCATTTTCATTTCTCTCAGCAACAGACAATAACTCAGGGCAAACCATGACTGACAAATCTGGTGGCATTCTACAGCATTGGTGGATGAACGAAGAAAAACTAACATCATCTATCTGGACTTCAAAGTATTAGATACTGTCCTGCACAACATCCTCATCTCTGAACAGGACATGAATTGACAGATCAGACAACTTAATGAGTAAGAAATTGGCTGAAGGGTTGCGCTCAAAAGGGTTGTGGTCAACAGCTCAATATCCAAGAGTAGTGCAGTGACATGTGGTGTCCTCAGGGGTCAGTACTCAGACCCGAACTGTTTGGCATCTCTGTTAGCAGTCAATGGGATCAAGTGCACCCTCATCAAATTTGCTGAAGATACCAAGATGTGTGGTGCAGTCTCCATGCTGGAGGGAAAGGATGCTGACCAGGGCCTGGACAGGCTTAGTAGGTGAGCCTGTGGGAAACTCATGAAGCTCTGGAGGGCCAAATGCAAGGTGCTGGACCTTGGTTGAGGCAATCTCAAGCACAAATACAGATATTGGGCACACAATCAGTTGAAGAGCAGTCACAGAGAGAAGGACTTGAAGGTGTTGGTAGATGAGAAGCAGATCAACATAACTCAGTAAGGTGTGTTGGTAGTCCACAAAACTAATCACATCCTGGGCTGCACCAAAAGCAGTGTGGCCAGCAAGGCCAGGAAGGTGGTACCACCATTTTAGTCCACTCTCATGAGACTCCATGTGGAATACTGCATCCAGGTCTCTAGAGCCCATGCAAGATAGACATGACCTGCTGGAACAAGTCCAGAGGAGGGCCACTAAGCTGATGACAGGCTGGAACACCTCTCTGAAAGGTCAGGTTGAGAGAGTTGGAGTTGTTCTGTACGAAGAGAAGACATTGGTGACAGGACCTACAAGAAGGCTGGAGAAAGGCTTTTACCACGGCAAGTAGCAACAGGACAAGACGGAATGGCTTCAAGGCAAAACAGGGTAAGTTTAGACTAAGTATCAGAAGAAATTCTTTACTGCGCAGGTGGTGAGGCACTGAAACAGGCTGCTCAGAAAAATTGTGGATGCTCTATCCTTGGAAGTGTTAAATGCCAAGCTGGAAAATCCTTTGAGCATCCTGGTCTTGTGGAAGGTGTCCCTGCCTATGGCAGGGGGGTTGGAACAAGATGATTTTTAAAGTCCCTTCAAATTCTGTGATTTCAAGATCCATATAGCCTTATACCATAAAAAAACCTGCTATGCAAAAAACTCCCTAATTAAACCCCCTCTACACTAACGAAACTGAACTCAAGGTTTCATCCTCAGCTCAGCTCTTGTCAGTATCTTCACTAACAACTTGGACTAACAGGACTCAAAGGGACACAAAATAAGTTTGCCAAGGACACTAAATTGGGAGGAGCTGTTGATTCCCTCGAGGGCAGAGAGACATAATGACAAATTAAAGAGGCAGGCATTCACCAACCCTATGAAGTTTAACAAGGGTAAGTGCAGAGTTCTGCACCTGAGGCAACCCTGGATGTGTGTACAGACTGAGGAACAAGAGGCTGGATAGCAGCACTATGGAAAAGGACCTGGGGGTCCTGGTCAAAAGGAACTTGAACATGAGTCCGCAGCTCCCTGGCAGCCAGGAGGGCAAGCTGTGTCCTGGGGTGCATCAGGCACCAACCAGGAAAGGGACAGGATTGTCCTGACCTGCTCTGCAGTGGAGCAGCCTCACCTTGATGGCTATGTGCAGTTTTGGGTGCCACAACATTAAAAAAAGCCATTCAGCTATTAGAGAGCATCCAAAAGAGAGCCACAAGGATGATAAGGAGCCCGGAGGGGAAGCCTTACAAGGACTGGCAGAGGTCACTTGGCTTGGTCAGCCTGAAGAAGAGGACACTGAGGGGACCTCACTGCAGTCTACAACTTCCTCATGGGGGAAAGCAGGGGAAAGGTACCAACCTCTTCACTCTTGTGACCAGTGACAGACTTTGAGGAAGCGGCATGAGGCTGAATCAAGGAAAGCTTAGGTTGGATATCAGGAAAAGGTTTTGCACCCAGAGAGTGTTTGGGCACTGGAACAGGCTCCCCAGGGAAGTGATCACAGCACCAAGTCTGTTTAGCACAAGAAGCATTCAGACAACTCTCTCAGACACATGTGATTCGTGGGGATGGTCTTGCACAGTGCCAGAAGCTAGACATGATGATCCTGATGAATCCCTTCCAGCTCAGCATATTCTAGAATTCTGTGATTTAGTTTTATCAGCATTTTCTTTTAGTAGCTTTTAAAAAGCAAGTTACTCACTTTAAAAAAAAACAAAAAACAAAACAACAGTCTTCTCAAATGTCTACATCATTCACCTATAGCTTTTCCAACAACACTTGTATTACTCTGTACAGTGAAGGCTTCAAAGACAGATAGTAAGGAGTTTCTCCCCTTCCTGTGACATGCATAATAAAATATCACCTTAGAGAAATAGGTCTTAAAAGTCCTCAAAACTATCATCTTTTTACATCTACTTGATGGTAGGTTAAATTTATAACTAAAGCAAATTTTCCAAATCTTGTATTTTCTATTTACCATTTACCTAGACTTCCTATTTTTATTTTTGAAATACACTGCCTAAACTTATTCTCTGTAAGTATTCTTTCATTTTATCTTTCAAATTGGTAATGGAACTTAATTGAAAACCAATGCAACGACTTACTAAGCAGAACTCAGGAGATCAAGTCATTACCTATAAGGACCTTCTGCAGCTCAAAAAACTAACCTTCCTAACAAAAATTACCTCTGAGTACACACCTACAATTGATTGCTTATATTTACAGCTTCCATAAGGATAGGTTCAATTAGGCATGTTTTCATCTGAAGAAGTTTAGCTGACTGACGAAAACAATGTCTTTTCTGATACAACTCCCCCACAATACTTCACAGTATTTAAGAAAAAAAACTTCTGTTCTAAGATATCACTTAGATTTTGTCTGAAGTTACAGATCCTTATGGAGCAAAAGTATAGTGGGTTTTCTAAAAACATAATGAATAAATGATAAAGTAACAACAAATTCCCAGACATTCTTGTATACACAAGCATAAACTCACCACATACTACAAGTATACCTCAATACCTGCATCATCAACACAGAAAAATTAACGCAATGGCCTTTATTTTGCCTCCACAAGTTTTAATAGCAGTGATAGGGTAGAAGCTCTCAACGCTCAGGCAATCAGCAGTAAAATGTGCCTTGTTACTTCTAATAAGCAAAATGATCCAAGATGGGGGACAACTCATTTTAATTTTTTTAATCTGTTTCCTAAAATGTGCTAGAAGATCGCCAGTTCTATTGAGTTTACATTAGCCTCAAGTAAAGTAAGAAATCCCTTGAAATAATGATAGACAAATTTTCATCATTCCAAACCACTTGTGGCAGATACTTCTGTTCAAACTGTTCTGGGAAAATCATTGTTTGCCAGAAAATTCTGTACATAATCAGATACACTATGCTTCAGTAAAACTTGTGACTATTTAACTGCCCACAGCTCCAGAATCTTTCAACTTGCAGCCTTATTTAACTAGCAGGAATAGAAGTCACCAGAGTGAAGGCAACATAAAAAACACATTTATACTTAGTTTTATGTAGAACATAACCAGCAGATTATTAATCATTCCCTGAACTCAGGAACTTGCTTGGCATCTGTAACACCTGTTACACATGACACACTGAGCAATCTTTGCAACAGCCCTGGAAGTGCAGATACACAGAACTGCATCATCCTCTCCCTCTCCTACCAAATAAATGAACCAAAGGCCAGCTGGTCTTTCTACCTGCGGGATGTACAAAAATGCACAAAGAAGTAAAAAGGGAATGACTTCACTTTCAACATAAGATGAACGCTTTATCTCTTTTTCTTCCTACTTTTTCATATAAAAGGCATTAGTGAAACTAATGGAACATTCAGTCCAGTATTGTTGTGTGGGAATTGGCTCCACTCTGTGCAGAGGTTTCCAAAGTTCTCAATCTTCCCTTGATGAACACAGTTGACCCTGCAAGAGATGATCATCTTTGCTGGCCCAGCTCAACAGTTCACAAATAAAATCTTCCACTGTTTGGGCCTTCAAAGCAATTGGAAAGAGATTGAGAACCTCTGACTAAAACTTTCTTAATTTTATTCAATTATGTGTTGCTCTATATGGTGCTGAAATTCTTCAGAGAAAGAAAAAAGGCCAGAAAACATTTATATGATGCCATTACTAAAGGCATCATCCATCAGTGGTTATGAAGTTTACACCCAAAAAGCCCTAATTTTTAAATGCCAAGCCCCAAGTTATATGGTTTGATTACAAGTAAGTAGTAATGATACAGTAACTAAACCATACATCAGCTGTTGATTGCAATTAACAATAGGCATAGGATTTTGTCTGAAAGGGAACCGCTAATTATCTGCATGCACGGGTGAAAAAAAACCACTGACAAAATCAGTAATAGATTAAAGTAAAATGAGATTCATGAAGTAAAAGGAAGTAGAAAATGACATGTCATATCCAGAATGCAGAAACAAAATTAAAAAAGGCTCCCTTAACTCCAGTTACGAAGTTTAGTCTATCACTAAAAACAATTAGGTTTCTGAAATTCACACCAACTTTCAGGATAAAGGAAAACTGTAGGACTGAGACTCTAATCATTCATAAATAAATAACCCAGAAAGGAAAAAAAGTTAAGGTCTCCAGAAACTTATTTCTGAAAACCCTGCAGGCTTAGTCTCTTTTTTTTAAGCTTATCAACAGTGAAGCTGCGTAAAAGTAGAGCATTCCACTACAATTAAGCTGCTTAAAATATAGTAAGTTTCTTATTTGATCTGCTTCCCATGTAGGCAATATTACAACCAGACTAAATATTTGGCTAAAGGACTCACTGACATTTTTGCCCTTTGAAGAATTCCTTGCTTCTCTCTTGGTTCAAAAAATAAATTCCAAAATTTTAACACAAAAATGCAAAAAGAAATTTCTGAAATCTGGTATTAAGAACACACATTTTGGATGTTCTACTGAATAGCAGTCAAGTTAATGATGGAATAAGAGAACTGACTCATGCCAAATGAGCTTACAACAGCTTCATTAAAAAACCAACCAAACAAAAAACCCAACACACAAAATATGCTTGTCAATGTAAACTTCTAAGTCTAATGACTAAGAACAAATTTATCTGTTTTGCTATACATACAAATGGTAGAGCTAAACTAATTTTGAAAACAAAAAAATTTGGTCACTACTGCAACTTTATGCACGCCTTAGTAAGAGAACAATAAAGACACACATAGCACACTTTAAAAGACTTACAGCTCATCTACTCTTCTCTCAAGCAGCATGGATAAACACAACCTCTTTTGTTTTTTATTGAATTATGTGCCTATGCTAACATAAGACAGGGCTCAATTTCAGTATTATTCTGTCCTTCCAGTGTGGAATCATCATAAGCAGCTACCAGAGTTTAGCCAAACAGCTTTAAAAACAGTGGCTAAGTTTACAATATACTTAGTAACACGAAGATATTATTTCTTTTATTATTATTTATTATTATTGCTACAATTCTTTCTATGACTTTGCACAATATACCAAGACTCTGAAGTACAATGATTGCTTTTCAAAGCATCCTCTTACAGGCAATGCACAAATACTTGCTGATTTAACCTCGTGCATGCTCTAACTCACAGCCTGATTATTTGACACTTACATGGGCCTCCATGCCTTTTTGAAAACCTGAAGAAGACATCTATCTAGTACTTATTCAAAGTCATTATAATCTTCCCTGCATCACTCTATCCAAAAGTAGATCTTAACCCACTACTAATCATGCAGTCTACTGAAAATAACCTTGCATTTAACCACAGGGCAAGAACCCCACACAGACACCACAATAACAAGTTGTCACAGGCTTGTGTAATTGCCTGAAGTTGCACACTTTTGCATAATGGCAAACATGAACCAGGTTAGCTTCTCGGTTCATGATCACAAGGCTGGAAGACCTCTCTACAAGGTCAGGTTGACAGGTGGGGTTGTTCTTCCTGGAAGAGAGAGGGCTTTGGGACAACCTTAGTATAGCCTTTCAGGACCTGAAGAGGACCTACAAGAAGACTTTTTACCAAGGCAAGTAGCAACAGACTAGAGGAAGTGCCTTTGAAAGTAAGAGAGAATAGGTTTAGATTAGGTATTAGGAAGAAACTCTTTACAGATGGTGAGGCACTGGAGCAGGTTGTGCAGAGGAGGTCTGGAAGTGTTCAGTGCCAGGCTAAATAAGCCTTTGAGCATCCTGATCTAGGGGAAGGTGTCCCTGTCAATGGCAAGGGTGTTGGAACTAGGTGATCTTTAAGGTCCATTCCAAACCAAACCACTCTCTAATTCTAGAACTTTCCTTCCTGGTAGGTAGCTATCCTCCTCTATCTCCGAATTGAAAAAAAAAATTAAAAAAAAAAACCAAAAACAAAAAAACAAAACAAAACATACATGCACAAAAATAATAGCTGCCCAAGATACGACAGCAGCACTGTACAATCACTGTGGCAACTGCTACAGCACTGCTACAACTCTATGGTAAATGCAACTGAACTTAAAAGTTTTATAATGCAATTATTTTGTTGTTAGTCATACTCTTACAGACAGAGTTGACCCAAATAATTTCTTACAACTCTAAGCAAGTTTATTCAATTTGGTTTGGCAACATTTACAACAGGTCTCTGAAAACTATAGAGGGAAATGTCCATTTGAAAAAGTCAGGCATTTCTCTGTTCTCTGCTCATGTCTCCTTATAAAGTATACTTAGGTCAGCCTTTATTATAAGACTAGGTTTGATTTCTATTGCACTAGTCAGAGAGAGCCAAAAGGATCACTCACACATTCTGGAAGAGCAAGCCTAAGGCAACATACCTACCCTAGCTGTTAGAAGGTAATGGAGTGGTAGGCTACTGCACTTATAAGTCTGTTATGTTGATTAACCACGGCAAATCAAACTCTTGGGTTTACATCTCTTTAAAAGGCTGGCTGATCTTTGTAACTGGCATTTTAAGTGCATAACAACCAGCTCTCAACAATCCGGGCTAGCAGTGCTGCTACACACATCTTCAAACATTGAGGGAACATAAGCAGCACATAGTTTTTAAGGGCAGGGGGATGATCTGTCATCTGAAGGACCACTTGCAAGCTTTTTTGTCTGTGTATCCTAAGTACCAAATTATTTTTTGATGTGTTTTTGAGTACCCTGAGAAGATGCCACTGCAACACTAAACAAAACCTAGGCATTAAAATAAAATCCTAAATCAAATGTAAGAATTTGTGACATCAAATAGTTTTGCAAGACCAATTTTGCTGATATACTTGAAATTTTTCTCTCTAATGCAGCATGCCTCTGTAACTTTATTCATAAAGGCCCACAGTAAACATTTTGTTCCTGCAATCTAAGGTGACAGTTCATGCTTTAGACATTATTCTTACCAATTATGTCCAAATTCTGCAGAGTAAGCCAAGTAATTAATGTATCAATACTTAATACTTGTGCAATACAGCAACCACCTACCAGTAGCAAAGCACAAAAACATTCCAAATTCTTATTACGACAAGCTATTATTCTCAGCATTGATTAGAAAGTCAAAATCTCACTGTTGTGAACCCCAACCTAAATAACCAGTAAGGGTATTGACAAATAAATAGTAATTCAGGGAGGGAGGGAGGCAGGAAGGAAAGGAACAGGAAGGAAAAAAAGAAAGCAGGACCGCAAAACACTGAAAAGGAATGAGGTTATAAAGCAGTCACCCACATTAGCTTTCTATACAACCAAAACTATTACAAGATCTGCTACAATTTCATTTATTCATAGATTTGAGACACACGTATCTAAATTTCTCCCATAACCAACATCACAGTAGCTACAACTATAAGAGACAGTGTTTAATGAGTTAGATATTGACTTTGGTTTGCACTGGACACAAACACTGATTGCCTCTATTCTAATAAAAATGTTGCTCTCTTTCTTAAATCAGAGAGTAGGAAGAGGAATTAGAGTGAAATTATTGATAAACTATGGCCTCTTCTACTCAGAAGAAAATGGACAATTTTATTAGGAATTACTGCAAGGAAGGAGCAAGCAATAGCATTTTTGCAAACTGAAGCATATTCACACTGATGGAGATACTAACTCATATTCCAAGCATAGAGAAATTTCTCACTACACATCTGGTTTTAAGAAAAGCTTACAGACATAATTAGACAATTCAAATCAGTAACTTTTTTCATCCTATCTTCGCAATGATCAGGAGGGAAAAAACGAAAAAACAAAACTGAAAAAAGGATTCAGGGGAAAATTATCTCTTCTCTTTAATCTGCAGCTTAAAAAAGCTGAGCAGCTAGTCATAAGCTGAGTTTGTCTTACCTATTTTCTTCACCTATTCAGCCATTTTATTTTCTATTAAGCCAGTTCTCAAATGCATTTACATTACTGTTTACCATGGAAATGTAAACCACTTAAGTGAAAACACTGTAAAGTGTTAAATCACCGTTAAGTGCTGTTAAGAATGGCAGGTCTCTTGTCATGGCTATTAACTAAGAATGAGATCTTAGCTTTCCAGATCAGCTGCAGAATATTCACCCAATGTCTAAAAATCTTGGCCTAAAGAGATTATCACCTTTAAATGGTGAATAGCTGCAAGAGATGTCAAAGTTGCAAATCTGCATAACAGCAAGTCACTGAAAACAAAACTCAGCATTACATGAGCTCTAGCTGCAGCTAACTACACTGGTTTCTACAAATTTGGAGGGTCAGTAAAAGAACCAAAACTGTTACTTTAAAAGAATAGGAGAGAAATTAGCTGTAGAAAAATTTTATCATATATTTGCGATATTAATTTAAATACTGCAGTCAGCACTGGATTCATCAGCAAATACAATGATAACTTACTAAACTGACAATCATACATTCTTCTCTAAGGATGAGAAGAATCAGCATTGTGATATAACATGGTATCTTCTTTGCTTGCATACAGGTCTTTCACATTTTAGGTGAAAAAACACAACACATCCTGCATAGGGGTGTGTGTGCGTGTGTGTGTGTGTGTGTGTGTGTGTGTGTATGTGTTGGTGAGGAGCAAGACAACAGACAGAAAAGATCAACTGTGAAAACAGTGGCTCCCTAAAAGCTGCAGAGACGTAAGAACACACCAATCTTGATACCACTTGTACTATGCACAAAAGCACAATATTAATTCTGACTTTAGTCTGGTATCTGCATACTCATGAAACTGATTAGTAGATCCTAAAGTATTAAAGAGGATGACAAACTGTTTCAGTTACTCTGGAAAGTTATTTACCTGACTGTGAAAAAATGCACTTTAAGACAACATCTGCATGTGTTTGAGTATAGCTGACTTAAAACACTACATTGTCCTCATTCTCTAGTTGCAGAAAGGCAGCAAAATGATGGCAAGAAGGAAGTCAAGGCTTCCGGAATGACAATCACCTTGGAATTACTTGTTCCCTACCATTCCATGTCTGACCCACAGTAAATGCACTTTCCTTTCTTAAGGTAAGCAGTATTCAAAAATGCTGCTCTGAAGCCACTCCACCGTGCATGCAGCACAAATGGAAATGGAAGAAGAAAGTAAATTAATTATGATAGAACTTGGAGGTAGAACTTTGGCTGCAAAAACAGGTAATTGAAGTCTTTTTTTTTTCACTTTATAATCTAATTTTCTCTCCAGAAAGTTTTATATCTGACCCGAACTAGATTCACCAACAAACATTGAAGTGTATTTCCTGAGATTTGGCATCAACCTGGCTATTGATAATAACAATAACAATCCTTCCAAAAATCACAGATCCCTCCTCCCTTTTGAAAATGCACATGCTTATTTGCAGAGAGGACTAAATTGTCTTGTGGTTCTTGAAACAAGGCTGAGTCTAGTCAACAGAGAAGGGAAAAAATACAAATTGAAGAAGGGAAAAGCGAAGTATCTTCCAGCAAACAGGAGCTCAGGAAGCAGGACATCCTTCCTCAGAAAAGCACATGAGGCTTTCTAGAAGTCTGTCCTACAGATAATCCAAGTACACACAAGAACAACCACACCTCTGTCTTTTATGCTGATGCCAGCTTCACACTGCACCACCTGCACACAAATATAAAGTCTCCTAGAAATATGGTTAGAGGCTGAAGTACAACTGAAAACTAAGACATTTACTCACATCATCACCATTCCTTCTTGAATTAAATTATACCTAAGAGGAAAATAAAAATCCTGCCTCAAACAATTTTAAGTAAATTCGATTCATCAAGTCTCTAGCCTAAAACTATCTGTAATGCAATGCCTATTTCACCCCTGGTTAGCCAGCAGGGTTACAGAATTTGCGAACTTTCCATCCACTTTTAATACAGCCACATATCCTTAGTAGCATAAAGTAACATTATCCTGTTTCATCTCTTTCCATACAAGTCACGGCTGTGGCAACACAGATCCTTTCCCATGGGAACTTGTCTCTTCTTCTTCTATGTTTTTATAAATAAATATAAAGCTTTTATGTTATTGAAATGGCATTTTGGATACAGGCGGTTCACGCCTGGACCAGTCAGTCCTGGGGGAGGATGAAATTGGTCCAATCCAAACAGCCCTCTGATGTCTATATAAATTGTTAATAAATAATAAAATCAGAACTTTTCTAGCACTCGAGAGGTCTCGACTCTTCACTCCGCTAGCGGTCCAACAGCGACACACGGGTGTGTAAACACAGGTACAACTGAAGGCAGGAGTGAAACTCCCTGCAACTCAAACAGATAGGAAAGCCTGCTTACCCTCTTGTCTTTCGTCAGGCACCTAACAAAACATATGCTGTACTGACAAAATGGAGGGGCAGAAGACAGACATGTAACTCACCTGAGATGTACTTCTGCAGTCTAGGAACTGAAAGAGATTTCTGTGCTTATTCACTTCTCCCTTCAGCACTAAGAAGAGATGACCCAGAGGCCAGCTGCTCTTCCTATCAACATAAAACTAAGAATATGCAACAATCTGTTGTTTCCAAGTATATCAAACAGCTGCATATCCCTTAACCCTAACAGTACTCAGGAACAGATTTACATAAAGTCACATCAAAGTCAGCATCTACTGTTAAGCTGCTTTTGAAGGATGCTTGTCAGAGTATAGAATCTGGCCTATCATATCTCACAAAATCTCAGCATCATGTTATCTCATTTGCAGTTCCACTGACAGTCAAACAACCATTAATGAGTTTGTATGCCATCATTCCCCATTAAGACGAAGAACTTATAAAGCAGAATTCTGAAGAAAAAATTACATCCATTCAACAAAGCTCTCTGCAAATGGAACGTTTTGAGAAAGAAGTAATAAATTGATCTCTAACATGTTTGCCCCCATTCTAGTTTCATTGTGATGTTTAGCTCATTGTCCAAAACATACATGGTAATCAAACATGGCAGGAAAGCAACTGTCCAGAATCAGTCAGTTAACTCTTTTCCAGGTACAATTCTATGAGTTACACAACCTCCATATTTAAAGTATTATTTTTACTGATTTTTATCATCCCTAAAAAACTGAAGAAAAACAGGCTAATCTACAGACATTTCTAAGTGCACAATTAAAACCAGAAATAAGTTAGAGACTTTCAGCATAACACACATAATATTTCCCAGTTCATTACAGGTACCTAACCTTTGTCTACTAGAAGAACCCTAAGCATAGCTCTGGACTTCATCAAACATTGTTTGTCAAGGTACCTAGAAAAGTTTATGAACAAACTTTACAGAATTTTCACTGGGGAACTATTCTAGAACATAAGTTTTCTTGTGCTACTTGGCTCATGAAACATTGAATGCAGAAAGCTGAAAATTTCCCTATTTAAAAATCTCAGCTGAAACCACAAGGTAATATACTGGACTTGAGCTGCATTGGTTTCCATACCGAGAAAGATTTCCATGTAGGAAACATAAATACTAATTAGAAAAATTTGAAAGAGTTCTGAAACAAATAATTATTTTAATAAACCAAATAAATCAAAAGTCTGACATCTAATGAATCTTTCAGTCCTTATCCACCTAGGGTAAAAGAAAGTCTAGTGAAGTTCTCTTTTACATTTAATTTGGAGTAAAAGAAGTTCAGGGTGAAAACAGTTGGGAGGCTGGGTTTCACATGTTGGTTTTGCTGTTGTATATGTCTTTTTTTTTTTTTTTTTTGGATGTCTATGTTGGTGACATTTTACAGACCTCAGCATAATGGCATAGACCAGCTAGAACAACTTACTATACCACAAAGCAGTAACTAATGAATACAATTCCATTTTGTTCAAAACACCACATGGAATGGAAGCTCTAAAGTTCAGCACCCATTCTGTGTAAGTCAAGTATTTAATAAATCACTGAAATCCACAGAACAGCTTTTGAAATAAGCAACTACTCTCACCAGTATTTGTAGGTGCAGAATGTGAATACTGTATTGGAATATCCCACAATAACATTAAAAAATCCCACAAAAAACCCCAATCAGCCAAAAAAAACCCCAACCCAATCTAAGAGATAATCAGGTCCTAGAGATTTATAGTCTTACCAAAAAGACTATAAAAATCTACTACCAAATGATTATACTATCCAGTCAATAACACTTATTATATAAGCACTTCTCAAAAAAATTCATCAAAATATTTTGATAACATCTCAACCACATTGCAATAATTGCAACAATTAAAATATGATTAGGTAACAGTTACAGCTAGTACACTCCACAGGTAATCACAACTATTTCTATACATTTCATTTTGAGGAACCATTACAATAGTAAAGTTTCCAAGCCAGTCATTCAAGACCTCATATAACATAGATTTACAGCAGTTTCACAACACACTTTACAGGAAATAAAAAAATATAACCTGGATTTGTAGAACCATCCTCCACAAACCGATAGCCAAATCCATTCACCTCCTGAATTATGTATGCCATTAGCAAATTCACATTTGACTCTGTAACAGAAAGTTAACTTCAACCTTTACATGGTGAATGCAGCAAATTATTTCACCATTGTTTGAAATGGATCAGTAATGAGGTCCCTCTGTCTCTAGAATCAACTGTTCATAGCTAAATACAGACCAGTTAACTGAACTGTTTTAAGGATCAATATATACTCATGTCAGAGAGGTAGATGGAAGCAGCCTACATGTTCATAAACCAAAGCCATATTCCCCATTCTTTTAAGGCAGGTGGCATGATGACATCTAGACATCATCTGGACAGCAAATGGGACATAGCTTGATATACAGGAAGTACTCATAAAGAAAACCAGTGTCAAGAAAGATCACCATTCACCCTTCCATCATAAAATCACTGACCTCTGAAGAGTAGTAAGAGACAGAACACGAGAAAAACAACAAACCAAAAAATGCTCTCACACCTGTCATGAGAAACAAGCTATTTAACCATATAACAGGAAACAACTTTCTGCAAGAGCATTCTCTGTTTTGGTTCAGCTTCAATGAACAGCTTTTGAAGACGGTTTTCTAAACCACTTCGTTCAATCAGTTTTAGTCACCTACGAAAGCATATTCTCAAGCCACACCATGAAGAAGTCAAGTTTAATCTTCCTATTATCTCGTGAAAGAAAGGAAAGGAGACAAGAAAAGACAAAATGGAATGATGAGAAGTTTACTGCAAAAGCCTTCATTCTTAGGCAAGGAAAAAAAAAGTTTAAAAACGGTGTTTTGCTTCTGTAAATAGAATCCTTCTAAAAATTTTTAATTTGCCAAACATTAAGCAAATCATGCATTACATTAACACAGGCTTTACAACAGTTCTTCCATCAGCTAGGTTTACAGATCTGAAGATGTCAAAGAGTGCACAGCCTGGAAACAGATAGCAAGGAAAGATACTGGGTAGGAAGAGGGTGAAAGAATACTCAGACTGATAAAATACTGAAGAATAAGATGTATTAAAAGTGTTTACTACTTTTAGGACTGCATCCTACTAGGTAATTTCATATATATTTAGAACTACACTGAGTCATTATTTATTTGATTAAAAATGCATTGAAAAGCATGCCTGGTTAAAAAAAATAAGTTAATTTCTAACTTCTTCCATCAAGCTGATAACTGAGACTACCTTTCTTGCAGTCTTCTTCCTCAGTCTCATTTGCCAAAGATTTTGACAAGAAGATTTTACTAGTATCAGGTTTTTAATTTGGTTGAACACAGCCTAGCATAACTCACAATGGCAAAAACACTGGAGTGTCTTCACTTAGTGAAGATGCAGAGATATGGCAAGTTATTAAATTACATCTACTCCTTTTGGGATATAAAGGCCCACAATGTTGATTTTTGACTAAATCAACCAAATCAAGACAGAAAGAAAAATCTTCTGAGTGTCAAAGAAAATAATACAATGACAAGCAAAAGTAAAGATGCTAAACTTCACAAAGATAATGAAATAGAGTCAAATTTTACATTTCATTTATATTTCATTTACATTTTACATTTTGAATACAGTTCAGCTCTACCAACAAAATTCCAATGTACCAGAGTTAAATGTGACTAGGTTTAAGTGATCCACTATTTAAACAGATGTGTTGTGGATAGCTTTTTAAAATTTTGTTTATTTTGCTCTTCAGCCTAAGAATGGCTTAGGTACCCAAAGGCCTATTCTGAGGGAGGAGCTCCACACTTCAATGCATTTCACATTTTTAGTAAGTAAGCATAATTTCAAAATCCAGTAGTTATCACAATGAATGACCAGTTAACTACAACTGGTAAGCTATTCTAATTTAGGCAATATTGCCTTCAGACTGAAAACTGTGGGGAAAAAAAAAAAGCAACTGACTGCTGCAGGAATCTACTGATGTATCAGGCTACAGGCTTTTGCTTGGACTTTTCAATCTAGAAGTAACACAGTTGGCTCGGAAGCCATGACATAGACTCACATTCCAAAATGATCTTGTAACTTGGATAACTCCTCTTAAGGTTTATGTTGCGGCAAACTGTTTCTATATATTATTTTCTGCACAATCGATGCTTGCTAACAGGGATGGAAAAAGTAACAGAAAGAAGTATTAACATATTATATTTAATTCCTGTATTGAAGTGTAGTATTTATTTCTATCTCAATAAAAGCTGTATGATTACGCCACTCCAATACTTCTCCACTAGATGCTTCTAAAGCAAAGTAGACGACGACGTCATACCTAGGACATTTGTTACTTAAGAGCAGTGCTCAGAAACTATGGCTATCCATGTGTATAAATTAAGACCACGTCTTCAAGTATGATCCTTGACAAATTAAACATTTACTTAAAGTTACAGTAACAGGTTTCAAAAGCAAATATAATATAAAGTGTCACGTCTTCACATCTTCAGCATTCACCCTGAAGTTAAAAGGTAGAAATAAAACCCTTCCATGGCAGATCACTTTAGATACCCCTAAACTACCTTCAAGTGTTTTGATTTTACGTCACAAGAAGCAAAAAAATAAGCCATATTTATCAAAGCCAGAAGGGGGTGCTCTGAATAACTGAGGTGGAGGGTACTGAACTAAGCATTTTCCTTGCACTAGTAAAGAGGTCAAAAGCATGCTGTCTTGTTTTCATTTGGGAGCTCACTTAACTTCACATTGCCATGCCGTTTTTACAAAAACACCAAATAAATAAACAAACAATAAAAACAACACAAACCAAAATTAAAAATCTGAAAGCACACCTTTTAGGAAAAAGGAAATGCTTCAGTTTGTGCTTTTGTCATCACAAGGGCAAATTAATCTGTGACAGAAAACTAGCAACACAAAGACCTGGCAAGTATAAATTCCAGTTTTGTATTCCATGGTCTGCAAGCTGTTTAAGATAGTAACAGGGAACGCAAAAAATCTAAAACGCCTATGCTACGGGTTTTACCTACACAATGCCTATTCCGACATAACTAGTTCACATCTTTTTAATGTGGCTGTATAGAGTTGATCCCTTATACCGAATTATTATGTCTTGAAATGAAAGAAAAGGCCCTAGATCATTCTGCCAACTGTAACACAGTATTTCATCTCTGCCAGCACTTTGGTGCATCAGCCTCCCCCCACACAAAACGAGAAAAAGATACGCACATTCCAGTCAAGCCTCTCTCAGCAGGGCTCACCCAGTTCCCCCCCTCATTCCCTCCCTCGCCCCAGGCCTTCCCAGGTTCCCAAATCACCTCTGATTTTATGTTTCATTTTCTTGTAAACATCGAAACGAAAGGAGAAAGCTTCTAAAACGAGGATCCTTACCCTTGAAATCCCGCCATGCGCGCAAATAAGGAGGGTGACTTGG
>VZRM01005894.1:0-20871 GCA_013397955.1 Grantiella picta | reverse complement strand
GGGCACCCCGCCCCTCCGGGTGATGCGGCGCGGGGCCGTGCCGGGGGAGGGCGGCAGAGCCCCGGAGCCCGGAAGGAACGGGGTGGGGGTTGCCAAACAGCCGCGGCGCTTGCGGGGGAAGGGAGAGCAGAGACGGCAACGCCAGACCGGAGCCCCCGCGGCCGCAATGCCGCCCGCGGCTTCCGGGCGGGGAGGGCGGGGGATCCACGATGTGAGCCCCGAGGGAGGCGAGGCGCGGTCGGGCTGGGAGCGCCGGTCCCCCCACAGCGACTCCCTCCGGNCTCTGCCACATTTGGATCCCCCTCTCCCTACGCGAGCTCCGCCGCCAGGATAGAGGCCTTCTCACCTTCCTGCCAAATAGTGAGCCGCCCGCATCGCGCCGTTCAAAACACAGGGCCGGGCCCCGCCCTCCTCCCCCGCGCTGCCCCCCCTGCCGGCGCGCAGGCGCACTGCACCGCCCCGACTGCGGCGGCCGCGCAGAGCCCCACCCGCCGCGCCGTGGCCCGGAGCGGGGCCTGAGGGATGCGCGCTGGGCACAGCGTGTCCCGGCCGTGCCCAGGGCAGCCTGCAGCCTGCTGTTTGTACAGGCAATCAGAGAAACGTCACAGAATGTCCTGTGCTGGAAGGGACACACAAGGATCGTCGGGTCCAACTCCCGGCCTTGCGCAGGACGTCCCCAGCAGTCACGCCGAGTGCCTAACAGCATTGTCCAAACACTTCTTGAGCTCTGTTAGGTTTGGTGCGGAAGAAGATCGAGAGTATGGTGCAAATCCAGAAGGCCGGCTAGCATTTCACCTGAGCGGTCTAAGTATTTGTAAATAATACAAGCAAACAACTGCATTTTGAATGACGTTGTCTTCCCATTTCAAGACAGGCAACATTACTGGGAAAAAGTAGTTCCTTCAAATTTTTAAGGGTTCCCTGAAAAACATGTTCTTTTCATCTGTGCAGTAGGGAAACGACGAAAGGTGGGGCAAGCATTCAAAAATCCGTGCGGAACAAAAGCACTTAGCTACAAATTCTTGCCCTCTCTTGAAGGGCTGCCCTGCATGCTCCTGGCAGACTGAGAAACAGTCCCTGAGGGAGCAGTAAATGGAAAACCTGCCAGCAGTCAAGATTTGTTGACAGACCATAGATGAGTGTCATCGTTTCAACCATTAGCATTAAATGCCAGGACATCTAGGAGAAAAGTAGTAAGTTTCTTAATCCTGATGGGGATTATTTTCTGATTCATGAAGTGTTCACGATCTAGATGGAGTGGGACACAAGGAAGAAATTTGGTAAGCCATACCACCAATATTCAGGTTGAAACTGTGTCTAAGGCATTATTCACAGGGAAAAAAAATATAAAATCATTTGTAAATCTGTTGATGAAAATATGATACAGTGTCATCAAATCCTAGTCTGTCACTTTGGTGAATCATTCAGGCACAGACCTCCAAGATTCATTCATACTATCATCCTGACACCAAAATTGGAAACGTCAGTAAAATTGTTATTTCAGAGAAATAAATTTGTTTAATAATGAAAGCCGGTGAATAGCTGATCTGCTTTAACAAATCAAACTGGTGCCTTTTTATGAAGCAGAGCTTGGCAAGAAATTAAATCAGTTTGGGGAAGGGAAGGTTTGGTTCAAAGGATGGACATTTGGGATTTCTTAGTTCAACAGTAGCAAATGCACATGGTAAGATTCAAATTCCCAAGTCACACTTAGAGATCACATCATTCATGAATTCTGAGTCCATGACAGCATATAAAATACAAGTGCGTGAAGGTACAGACATAAATATTTTGCTTTAAATTCTTTTTGGCAAAACAAGAGAAGAATTATATTTTTAGTTAGCCCTTTGTTGTTTTCACATCTGTTAATTTCTTCCAAGAGGGACTATAAATTCCTCTGACGAAAGAGTCCTCCAGAATGTGAGAGATTATTCATTTGCAATTTAAGGAAAGAGGTTTCTGAGAGAGAGAAAGAGAGTGAGAAATCACGAAGTATGAGACAAAGATTGGTAAAAATGAGGGTACAGGTTAGTAATGCTATACCATCCAAGGAAGGTCATAAAATCCATAACCAGCATTTCACATCACTGAGATATTACAAGACAGTTGTTGAGATAAGCAGTCACTGGTTAAATTTTCCTGAAATTAAAAGAGGCATAGAATCATACAATAGTGTGGGTTGGAAAGGACCTTCAAACTCTAGTGCAGTGCCCCTGCAATGAGCAGGGACATCTTCAACTAGATCAGGTTGCACAGACCCCCATCCAGTCTCATCTTGAGTGTTTCCAGGGATCAGGCATCTATCACCTCTCTGGGCAACCTGTGCCAGTGTTTCACCACACTCATTGTAAAAAATTGCTTCCTACCATGTCTAAATCCCCACTCATTTAGTTTGTAATCATTGCCGATTGTTCAACCGCTACAGACACCGCTAAAAACTCTGTCCCCATCTTTCTTAAAACCTTTGCTTAAGTATTAACAGGGCACAGAGAGGTATCCCTAGAGCCTTCTCTTCCTCAGACTGAACCATCCCAACTCTTTCAGCCTTCCTTTGTAGCAGAGGTGCTTTATCCGTTTGATCATTTCTGTATCCCTCCTCTGAACTCTCTCCAACAGATCCCTGTCCTTCCTGTGCTCGGACCCCAGAACTGGATGTAGTGCTCCAGGTGGGTCTCACCAGAGCAGAGCAGAGAGGCACAATCCTCTCCCTGGCCCTGCTGCCCACACTGCTTTGGATGCAG
Organism: Grantiella picta; assembly: GCA_013397955.1. Classification (NCBI taxonomy): domain Eukaryota; kingdom Metazoa; phylum Chordata; class Aves; order Passeriformes; family Meliphagidae; genus Grantiella; species Grantiella picta. The sequence goes on along the minus strand of VZRM01005894.1, from coordinate 18,130 downwards.
CCCAGGACACATTTGGCTTTCTGGGCTGGCAGTGCACATGGCTGGGTCATGTCCAGCCTCTCACCCACCAGCACCTCCAAATCCTTCTCAGGAAGGCTGTTCTCCATCTGTTCATCCCCAGCCTGGACTGATACCAGGAGTGACTCTGACCCAGGTGCAGCACCTTGCACTTGGTCTTGTTAAACCTTATGAGATTCACATGGGCCTGCTTGTCGATCTTGTCCAGGTCGCTATGGTTGGTATCTTATCCCTTAGCTGTGTTAGCTGCACCACTCAGCTTGGTGTCTGCAGATTTGCTGAGGGTGCACTTGATCTCACTGTCTATGATATTGATGAAGACATTAGACAGTACAGTTCCCCCTACATACCCTTGAAGGGCACCACTTGTCACCAATCTGGACCCTGAGCTGTTGAACACTATTCTCTGGATGCAAGCATCCAACCAATTCTTTATCTACTGGACAGTCTACCCATCAAATAATGCATGACTGTTCAGAGAGAGTGCTGAGATCAGAATATACTGTATGGGGCGTATTCTATCATGGAAAGATATTAAGTAACAGCTTTGCAGTAGTGGCGACAGAGTTATTTTTCTGAAAGGATTCAATGGTACTAGGATGTGTTTGTTCTTTTGAGCTGTCACTGACTCTAGGAGGATGCTCTGCCTAAGTGAGGGTAAAATAACTCAAACTTTACCCTATTTGTAAAATTTACCAGTCATAGATAATGAAGGGGCTTATGCTGCTTTTGGTGTTGAAGAACACTGAAACCAGCCTGAGTCCTTCATCCCAAAACTAAACATTCTGAGGATGTGAAAAACAATGTTCTGACAGCAACTGACATTGCTGAGGAGGCTGCAGACAAAGATCCTGGTAAAGGAACCAGCAAATGATAATACTGCAGTTGATTTTCAGTTGAGGTAAAGGCTGCTGAGCTGACACAGCTGACCTAGAAATATATGCCTGACAGTCAATGACTTTATGCTATGAAAGCCCAGTCCCACTTTTACAACAGAGACTTGTAACATGCTCCTTCTAGGAGTGCATTTGGAGATTGCTCCCTTGAGTGGTGTTGCCCCTCAGGGTTACTTTGCCCATGGTTATTGATATAGATAAGTAACATCAATCTCTCTTTAATAATTATTAAGCTAGCTGCAAAATTATTGATTTAACAAATAGTGCACTCTACTAGTAGTTATAGTTCTGATTGAAGTCTTTTAGGCTAATCAATATCATCGATTAAAATAACTGATTTACTTTCGTCATATAAATGTGTTTGGTTTGCCATCCTCAGTCTTGCATGACAAAGTCATATAAAGGTTCAATCACACCTATGCAACCCTTTAGACATAGCTTGTTGATTAAGTCTCAGACTGGGGTTGAATCCAGCTGAACCTAATCTTCTCTCTGAGGAGGAATTCAGAAAGCCAGGGAGTCTTTTCTGAACCCTCTGGTACAATGGGAAGGTCTCCCTGTTAAATTTTGTCTGAAGCTTCCTTTCAGACCACAGCATATGAGACCCCATTCCAGATACACTTCTTCATTTGAGATCCTTCTAAGTATCCTGGGAGCCAGACCAATTTGTGCACTGCTGATAATTCCAGCTACCATGCCCACACACGTTTTCTCATTGTACTACTGAGGAACTACATTGTTTCTCAGTTAATGGACCACAGAACTAAAATGGGATGTGGCTCCTCTTTGAATGAAATAGCGTTTGAGTCCAACAAGGTCTTTCTCCTGAAGTCATCAGACCGGGAGCAAGAACTGCATTCTCACTGCTGACGTAGTTTTGTTATGCTGTTGGAGAGGAGAGGAGCAGTTTAAAAAGGAAACTGTAACTACTGTTAATCCTGGGCTGTGTCAGGTTTGTTGTAGTTGTTTTCTTGGGAACAATGGGAGAGCCATTACTTTGGCTCATAGCACAGGATCATCAGTGCTATCAATGCCATTCCTTGCCTCAGAGATCAGAGGTGTGATGATCCCCGGGGCATGGGAGATCACTTGATTGAGAAGCACTTGAAACTAACTGCCCATCAAGGCAACTTGTTCCTCCTTCTGAATTGCTAAGAGCTCCTGCCTGACTATAGGCAGAGCAGTGCAAATTGACCTGTGTAACCCTTGCAACTTTGGATTGGACCTTCTGCTTCAGTCAGACTGTGAATCTGTGGATTCCTTGGCACAAGCTTGGAAATCTTGTCCATTCAGGTTTTCTGAGGAGGTGTAGGTGGTCATGTCTGTACTGAGAAGCACAAGATTGTGCAGCTACGTGACGACTAATTAGCATTTCATCCGACTAGGGAAAGTGTTTGTGAGCAGTACAGGCCCTCAGATGCTGACAAAAGCAAAATCAAATACTACATTTTGTGCTAAATAGTCTTACTTGTGGAAGAGACACAGCAGTATTTCTTGAATTGCAGGAGTAAGTCCTTCAGAAGGATTCCTTTAGAATTGTCTCCTTCTTGTCATCTATGAACTAGAGAAACAAAAAAGAGGGTGGGGGAGCATTCCAAAAATCTCTGCTAGTTAAAGCACAGGTTCCAAGTTCTTTGTACAGTCCTGATGGCCTTGGTGAACTGCTTGTGCTCCTAGCTTTTCAGTTCCCTTAGGCTGGAAAGCCTTCCATTGGAGCTTGGCAAATATAAATGATACAATATGACTTTTTTGTTAGAACAACATTCGGCAAAGAAACTCCAATGCCGGGAGGCCCGTATAACACTCTTCCATTGGCTTCCTGTACACTAAGAGTCATGAAGAGTTTGTTTTGAGGCCATTGTGACCTCAAAAAGCACTTGAATCCAATTATTAATATCCTGGTTTTTTACGAAATGTTGTACAAAACGTCTTAGAATTTTAGAATCTTGTAAGTGGTGCCTAGTTTCTCTGGGAACAGAATGGCTGAAATCTCCCACAAGCTTTGAAACCTGTTGTGATGCTTTGGGTAGGAAGCAGGTTCCCTCCCATTCCAGAAACATCTTCTTTTGTAACTTAATCCTAACTTAAAAAGATTCAGCCTTAAGTCCCGAAGAAACAAATTGACTATTGACTTGATAGTGGAATAAAGAACCTTCGGATTCAAAGTGGGAAAACTTTTACTTTATGTTAATTTGAAGGGGAAATGACATCTTGCCTCTGAGCCCGATTTTCAATACATGTCTTTAAATGCTGGGATCAGTCAGCCTGTTTTAATTTTCCTTGAGGGGCTAAGGGGACTTAACTGCTTTATTAAAGGGTAACTTTAATTGACTCCCTAGTAAATTTGTGTGTTCCAACCAAGTTGTTATAAAGCTGATAGAGAAGTTATTTAAAATTAAGCGAAACAGAGGCCACCTAGTGTGTTTACTGAATGACATAGTTGCAACATTTGTGTGATATCATGTCTACAGGAACCAAACACCTGTCTTCTAACAATTTAAGTAAAACAGCAATAAGCTTGAAATATTGGTGACCTATGTTAAAACTTGCCTTTTTTAAAATTAAACTCTACATACATCAGAACATGGTGAATAAAGCTCAGCATAAGGAGATTCTTCAACCTCTGCAGAACTGAAGTTCAAGATCTATCAGAGGTTTCTATCCTGTGCAAACAGAGAGAGAGTGACTTCTGATAAATTTGTTTCATTTCCAGGACCTGGCTTACAATGGCTCTGCTTATAATTGAAACACGTGTAAAAAGTAAACAAAAAGAAATGTTCTGAATCAGAACTTCAATTTGAAGCAAAATCCAAAAATTAACTGAAGCTTTAGAGGCATGATAAAGAAGTTTTTGTATTGAAATTAATTATTTTTTTGTAGTTCAGTCTCAATTCATTATTACATTTTTCTTATTATTAGCAAAATTCTTCATTTTTACTGGTGTATTTACATCTCTTTTATAAGGGAATGATCTATTACTACGTGTCAAGGAATGATAAACTACTGAAGGGGAAAGAGTCTAATAAATGTGCTTGGAGAGAAGAATCACAGATATTAACCTGACATTCTTTTAAAACAGATAAATATTTCTGTCGTGTAAGATGAGACCCTGCTTCAAAGACTTACTTTTGCCACATCAAGAGAGAATGCCAAATGGATCACACTGCTGTTGCAGAAATTTAAACCCTTCTCCTCCCACTCTTGTGTCTTCCTTTCTCACTTTCACTCACCTATATACAAAAGAATAGTTGACAGCCTTTTGCTGGTCAAGGTGTAGCATTTTTTCCCCTTTATAATTTCCATATAGGTAGAGGAAATAAATATGACAGAAAAGGAAGATACCTACTCTAAAATACACCTTTTCTTCATTATTTCCAATATACAGACTTTGACATATGAGAAGCTTGATGAACAATGTATTTTGCAAATATATGACAATCATTTCCATCCTGATAATTTTTGTTTTAAAGGAGGTACAGAAGCATTTGCGATACAGGTGCTCTCTGTGTAATGTTCTTTAAAGCGTTCCAGGGGAACCAAAGAATAATATTTTTTTTAAAAGTGCACAGCAGGAAGAAGAAGAAAGCAAACTGCTGTGACAAATCTTGGAAAAAAAAGGATTGTCATCCTGACTTATTAACAGCTTTCAAAGAAGATAGGAAAAGTCTATTTTTTCAAAGATTTTATACTGAATGGAGAGGAAAAACTATGAAATACTGATCTATTTTTAAGAAGGGCAAATATATTTCTGTACAAGGTAGAAAATACAGTGTAGATAGTCTTGTGTGATTTTGCTCCCAGTAGTGTTGGATTAATTAAGAAATCTTATAAGGTATTTTCAAGTTGCATTATGTGCATATTTCATTCTGTTTCAATTTTTCATAGTATTTGCATAACTTGTACTTCATATTTATTATTTTCATTTGTTATTTCACTTTTTATGTGTAATACCTTCATTACCTTTTTTTTTTTTTTTTTGCTTTAATTACAGTCGTGTTACTTCCCAGTTCTGATGTGTTTGCTAATTCTTATGTATGGGTTTTATAAGAAGAAAAATAGGCTTTATTCTGCTCTATATTGATACTGGAGATGGAGTCTGTACAAAACTTGGTAGGATGAATATGTTAGTGGTCTCAGCTGTGATGGTCTAGGGATACAAATTAGTCTGGTTTTATAGTGATACTTATCCTGTAGGCTTTGAGTAAGGTAATGAACATGAAAAGAAATAGCAACCTGTGGACTAATAGATGCACTTAAACTCAGGCATAACACATCCACCTTCATAAAACCAGCAATCATCTAAAACATATGCTTGCATAAAAGCCTCAATTACTTTATACTCACCTGCACTTGCAACAGAACCTGGAAAGAAATTAACAAAAAAAGAGTAACACAAGGAAAAAGTAGTTTGAGTGGCTCAGCATGGTGAGAAAAATTTAGGAAAAACCTATATAGAGTTAGTGAAGAATAAAGTGATAACCCATACAGTTATTTTATACCACTCTGCTTTGAAAATCCCATAAGAATTTGTGAAATATATTTAAAGCAGTAATTTCATTTCCCCACAGCCCTGTGAGGCTCATTGGGATTCAGGCTTCCTGGAAACCATACAGCAAATAGAACCAAACTGCACCAGAACAATGGATAGAAGACTTACCCACAGAACTTCACGACTATTTTAATAGGTACCTTCCACAGCAAAACCATCAAAATATAATGATTCTATATATGTACTTAGCAGAATGTGATCCACTCCATTGTGTCCATTGTATGTCTTCATGCAAACAGTGTGGTGTCACACTGAACAAATAGTGCTCATCAGCATGTAACCAGTTGATGAAGGATGGAGACAATTTAGAAGTAGTAGTATTTTCACAAAACAACTGTCCTTTGTTCCTTCGTATTTTTCTTGTGGGGAAGTTAAAAAATACCTTGTAAACCAAACTTGTGAGCAAACATTCATACAAGGGGACTAAAAGTCCCTAACTGAGTTTTAGAAGGGTATTGGATTTTGACATAATATCGCAGAATAATTTTGTTTGGAAAAGACCTTTAAGATCATCAAGTCTACCTACTAGCCTAGCACAGCCAAGTCCACCGTTAACCATGTCTGTCTGTTGCAACTACATATCTTCTAAATACATCTAGTGATAATGTCTCTACCACTTCCCTGGGCAGCCTGTTCCAGTGCTTGATAGCCCTTTTAGTAAAAAAATTTTTCCTAATATGTTTCTCTCTATATACATAATGTAAAAATTCAGTTCAAATGTTCCTTACTGGCAGTTACTTTCTTCTATCACTGCTAATGTTTGTCAGACTCTTGGTGCAGAGCATTGTTTTTTCTCTAGTTTTTTATGTTGATTTGTACAATTCTATTAAATTTCGTGGTAATGTTCTTAGCTTGATATGTGAAATTCTTGTTTGATTGCTCAAAAGATCCTAATCTGGCTTGATTTCTCTCACAACTTCCTCTTGCATTGGTAGATGCAGTAAAAGAAATTCATATATAAATACCTCTTAGTGGTACTGTATCTAAACATTCTTGTGGGCACAAGTGCCTAGAAAAAGATCCTTAAGGCTTTCCTGTGCTTCTTTTTTCAGACTTAACCAAACTATAACACATACTGACTATTCATGTAGTGAAATTCTGTAATCTACAGTCTATAAATAATAGTTTTCAGTCTGTTCATATTTAAGAGTATTATTGGAGCAGTCAGATTGAGCACTCTACCCTAGTCTGCAGCCAACACATAGCAGTCAGACAATATGTATTTCTAGTATATTGTTAATGTGGAGAGTAAAGATCACTTTGTAAATCTTATGAAGATTTCAGAGAGCTCATTAACTTACAAAGATTCTCAGCACCTTCATGTTAAATCTTTTCCTTCCTTCTTGACTCAAAAGGAAACTATGAAAATGTAGCATCTAGGTTCAGTTCTAGAAAACAGATGGGTAGTGATCACCACAATCTCCAAGTGATAGTATTTAGTGATATAATTGCAGAACTGTTTCTTCCTTTTTTGCTGTGCCTTTTAAACATCTTGAATATTTTCATGTACTGTGTATATTTATAATCAAAATTCACATGAACATCTCACAGGTAAGTAGATAGCTCTAAAATGCATTTTCTCTCAGCCTTCCGTGAACGTGCATTTTTTGACTATGCTGAGCAATGATTGACAGGGTTCCACTGTGCTGTTTCAGATTCAACATATGAATTTGTAATCTGGGAACACATCTCTTGATACCAAAGTTGATGAGTTTACTCTTTTTTTCTATTTTCTACACCCTGCAGAATCTATAATACAGATGGTTACAAAGCAATGTGTCATGTTTTAAACAATCATGAGGGATTGTTGTTCAAGTGTTTCATTGTGGAAAGCACATTGCTGTGTAACCAGAGTTAGATTTGTAAACTGGCAGAATAGGTAAAAGAATTTAAACGTAGACACCCAGATGCTAAACATAGCTGGAACCAGTAGATAAATAGATAATGAGTAATATAGTAGCTTTTGTGGCAAAGGAGGTTGGATAGTCTATGTACCTTGCCCTTTGCATCATCACGTGAATCCTATAAAGATAGCTGGCAGCACACTAAGTGGCACCTGATGCTTGACAGATGACACAGCTCTTGGACATGCACTCCTTGGTGCTTGTGAATGTGTGGATATGACAGTGTGGGTGAAATCAATTTTATTGTAAAGCAAATAAACCTTTTCTTCCTATAAGCTCTCATCTTGAGCTTTACTGCAAGGGTTGCAATATTGTTTCAAATATAGAGATCCGTGTAGCATAGGGAATGTTGGAAAAGGAAAGAATATAAGAGGAAATGAGACTGCAAATAGATAAATTGGGACCTCTTATGAGAATGACTGTTACTTCACTTGACTGGAATGCAGCTCTCTTAAGGCTCCTCCACTAAGTCTGAATTGTGGTGAAAGTGTAGTTGAAACACAGATGCATGTACTCATGATTAATTAAACTTGTCTAACCAACAGTGGTGGTGTTTTGTACAATGGGGATGCTGAATGAGTACAAAAGGGTTGAGGTTAAAGTCTCTTCTTTCACCAGAGGCAGATCCCTTGATCTATCTACAAGATAGCTATTTGCATAGATAAGGAGTGTGAGGAGTTGTCAAGATTATTTATGCTACTGTATGCCTATTGCAGTGTAACCACCTTCTTGAAATTTTGCTTTGGCTGTTCATAATGGACATGGAGAAATGGGGGAACAGTTATATAATGGAGGGTAACTTTTGGCAGGTGAGGTAAATGCAACATGATTTACAGGGAGCCTGTTGTTTTCCTTCAGAAATGTGGTCTTTTTTGCCATCTGTCTATATGTGCTTTGTTTTAATTATGTGCTATCTAAATTTGTGCTTGTAAGCAGTTTCTTCAAGGTGGTTGGGTCTGCTGTAGTTTTAACCACCCAAACACTTCTCAGAGGTATACAGCAAAGGGTCAGGAGACAGCAGTCATAAATTACAGCAGTGAAAATTCTGGCTCAATATAAACAACGGCTTGTTTCTGGTAAAGGGGTTAGACCCTGGAATGAGCTGCCCAGAAACTGTGGAATTCCCATCTTCAGATATTTTCAAAACTGGACAAGTCCCTGAGCAGCCCTGTCTAAGTCTGAAGTTAGCTCTGCTTTGAGTGCTTCAGAGGTCCCCTCCCACATAATTTTCTCTATGAGCACATTAAGAATTCCTCTACTATCCTGTTAAGAAAATCCTAGTTCTTTAATGTTTTCATTCCACTTCAGGGCTGAGCATCCTTCTCTGTGGAGGCAATTCTGAGCTTTCTTAAACAGCCTTTGAAAACTGCTCATGTAAATGCATGAGACAGAAACATTCTTTTCCTATAAATAAATATTAGGGAATATTAGGGAATTGTCTAGAAGAGTTAAAACAGTACTAATATTAAAAAAAAAAAGGTGTAAAAAGACAGGAAATCTGTTATCTACATTGTAACTAGCTAATGTGTACCAAAAATATTTTGGATCATTAAACTGGTCTCTCCAATAAATACAAACAAGATTTAACTTTCGCTCTATAGATAGCTGTTCTCTTCTGTTTCCTTCTAGGAAAGTGTTCCTAGAACACTTAGAACCTAGAACCAGCAAGCTCTAGAAGCAAGCAGGAGTAGGCATTCAGCTATAGGCAACCACATTAGTTGAAGAGAAAAGATGTTTTCCCTTCTGTACCAACTCTTTAATTATAAGTGTGGTAACCAGTTTCTTTCTTCTCCTTAGAGCTGCATGAAACCAAGGCCTTGGGTTCACCTCAACTGAACAAGGAGTGTGAGGTACAGAGGAAAATAAGCAATGCAATCAATTATTCAGACATTTTTAAAGATACAGTGCTAATGAGGTTAATTTGCATATGTTAAGTAACTATATTGTTACGGGTAGCATGTAATTTTGAAGTTGCTGATTATTGTACACAATGCCTAAAATAGAGTTTGTAATTATTTGTGGATGCCATCCAGAACCTATTATTAACACTTATAAGGAGTTATATTCTTTCCAAATCCTTGCCTTAAAAATCACCATACTTCTGTGATAAACAGGTTTTAGTAAATGCACAAACTCAGACAATTCTCACGCAGGCCTGAATAATTTCAGATTTTCATTACATACCTGTTGCCAACTGTGCAGAAAGGCTTAAATTTTTTTAAGGTGCTTCTGTATTGCTTAAGATTCAGTGAAAGAAATGTGGATTGGCTACACATGTCTAAATTAAAAAGGGCAGAAAACAACTGATAAATTGACACTTAGTTCTGTATTTCTATACAGTTCAATATTTTTAATTGTTTAATTAATGTGACTCAGTAGTGAACATGGGATGGAAGAAAGGGACAAAACTTTATTTATGGGATGGATTGGAGACGTTTTGTCTGATTGAAAGACTACTTTGTTATGCTCAGTATAATATGATATACCTATCATCTTAAAGAAAAGAAGGATGTACGCTGTTAGGAAGACTGGATTGTAGTGTCTCTGGAGTATCAACTTGAAAATAAACCCTTTTCCCACACAGAAACACATACACACACACACAGGGTTGGTTAATGAATAAAGAGCTTTCAAGCGTCAAATCAGCAGGTCTGACTAATACTGGAGAAGGGTATTGTGAGACTTGATTGAATAGACTTGAAGAGTACTGAGTACATCCAGATGGGGAAACCTTAGAAACATTTAACTGGGCCCAGACTACATACCAGCTGAATGGGACCTGAGACTATCCTGTGTACCTTGGATTATTTTGCAGTGCAAAATATATGTAGTCAAGCAGGAGGAAGCCAGTTACATTTTCCTATCTCCTGAAGTCTGGATGGCTAGTGCATGAGAACTGTGGAATTACCTGCAAAGTGCGTCTGTTTTGTGTTTAAACACTGGAAACAGGTTTCCAATTGCCATGCTCAATGCCATTCCAGTCTTTTCAAGTGGCTTGCCTAGAAAGTACGCCTACTCTTCCAAACCTGGGGGTGGATAGAGTTTATGCTTCAGAGATCTTTAATGAAAAAAATGGCCACTTTGGAGGTGTGGCTGTCCCTATATTCTTCCATACCAGGACATTCAGAATTACTTGTCTGCGCAATGTGTGGCAGCCAGAGGGCAGGACCAAAAGATCCTATAGCTGCCTCTCGTCTGCCTTCTCATGTTCCATGTGCAGAGAACCAATCCCATGAATCTGTATTATTTATTAGGAGTGGTAACTTACTTTGTTCTTAATAGCTCTTAATGGAGAGCGGTTTAGTTTCCTCCTTTCTTCTTTCTTATTGAAAACAAAGCCAGCAAAGGACATAATCTTTATAGTATTATTAGACATTTAAAAGTTTGGTTTTCAAATTACCAAATTGACAGTATTAGTCTAGAGACAGTACAGCTTAGGGATTTTTAGTGGAGAGCAAACCCGATAAAACTTCCTTGGTTTTTTTGGTAAAGTCTTTCATGACTAAATTTTGTGCCTACATTACTTTGAGGTTGATATTCACAGTGTTGAAACTTACCCTTTTTTACATGGCGGTGCAACATGGTACATGTTACACGGTAGCTGTTTGTATTGCTGGTTAAATTGAATGAGGGAAAAACGAAGCTGGGGTGAGGGGAGTGTAGAAACCATGAAGCCCAGGACTCTATTAAAGCAAAATGTTGACAGATTAAAAACTAGTATGGCTCTAGTGTTTTACTCTACACTCACTCCTCTGCTTGCAGTTTCTTATAATTTGGATAGTATTGTGAGGAAATTAGGCCACATGGTAATACATAGAAATTATTCATGTTTATGTTTGCATTGAAAAATCATACAATTTTATGTTAAAAAAAAAAAAAAAGGCAAACTGAGGAGCATAAAGCATCACTTTTGGAAATACAGTAATTAGCAAATCTATTTCCATGAATAAATGGGTATTCACATGAGTTTGCCATCTTGAGAACCAGACTACTACTGAAAGTGATTCAGATGAGGAAGTAAAAAAGAGCTATATTGTGTGCAGTATTATTATAATAAAAGATTAATATAAAAACAAGAACCATCCAAAGTAAAGTGTTTTAGGACATGCATGAGAAGTTTAAACAGGGAATTTACTCATCAGGTACAAAAAGTGGATGCCACAGTCTTCCAGTCTACCCATCATAAAATTTAAAAATTCTAGAAAAGCGAAGAGTCTGAGAGTTTGTTCATACAAACTTTTTGTTTATACAACCAGAGTATGCCAGAATTAAAATATGTAACATAGCTAGCATTGTTAAATGAAGATCACACTATTAAGTAGTTATCTTGGAGAAAACAAGCTTGTGATACAACATGAAAAATAGTTTTGAATTCTCTTAATATTACAAAATAGCTATGATGGTGTTAGAAGAAGGACAAAGGTGGGAAACTCATAGGGGTGTTATGGGATGAACAGAAAAGAAAATGATGGAGGTCTTCACACTTAATTTCAAGAGTACCTAAAGAAACCTTCAGTCTTCCAGTGAGTCACAAATGGATTGACACATATGATAAATATATTTAAGTGATACCATAGTTTAAAATGGCACTAAGAATATAAGCAACTATACATTTCAAAACATGATACATATTAATGTTTTACACATGGCTGTTAAAACAGAGTTGAGAGATGTTGAAGTTAAGAGAAAGAGACAGGAAAATAAGAACTTCCTAGTATGTCAGGGATATATAGCATGACTTTCCTAATTTGGGAGACAGCTAATATTTCACCAGAGATATTCTTCAGTTTAAACTCACTACCTGAATATTTACATTTCTTCAGACAGTATGGTTTCCCAATAAACAGTGGAGGAATGCATTCCTGCCTTGCGCACCTATTTTTTCCTGAGAAATAGAGAACTTGACTCAGCATGGTGCGTATGAGTTTTGAAACACAGGGATACACCTTTCTGTTGCATTTCTACTCTGCCAGCCATTTCAACCCAGCTAGCCAAAATAGCTCAATTCTGAAAACATACTTTTGAGTAATTTTATTTCCATATACCAGTGTCACCAAGACTACTCATGTTATAGTATTTGTAGGCTTTAATTTTATGTAAAGCAATACTATCTGCTTGCACCAAGAAATTTGGTGATTTTGTACAATTTTCCTGAAAGCTATGTCAGATGCTGATTTCACCCACCCACATTAACTAATGCAGCTTTCTGCTTTTCCCTAGTATTAGCTAGGTCTCAAATAGGGAGTTCAAGCAGTCACTTTGTAAGACGTAAATCATATCTTCAAATAAAAAGATTTTTTTCTTGTTTACAATGAGAGATGTTCTTCCACGACTCATAAAACAGGCATTATTTTTTAAGGATTTGAAATTAACACCTTAAATGTTTGTTACTTGCAACAACAGAAGAAAATAGTAGTTTCTGGGAAATTTGTGTCAAGAATAAAGAGTGGAGGAAGTCTCATCTGATCAGAAACGGCTGAAGTTTTGTTGCGGTTTCACACAGACATTCATTACAGGGAAAACCTGAGAGAATCAAATTCCCCTTGAGTAAAACAAAGTAATATTAAGTTGTGACAGCTGCGAGTTTGCAAACGACACTAAGTTGGGTGGAAATGTTTATCTGGAGGGTAGGAAGGCCCTGCAGAGGAACCTGGACAGACTGGATTGGTGGGCTGAAGGCAATGGTGTGGGGTTCAACAAGGTGAAGTTATGGGTCCTGTCCTTGGGTCAAAACAACTCCAGGTAATACCACAGGCTGGGGCAGAGTGGCTGGAAAGCAGCTCAGTGGAAAAGACTGGGGGTGCTGAACATGAGCCAGCTGTGCCCAGGTGGCCAAGAAGGTCTGTGGCATCCTGGCCTGTATCAGCAATAGTGTGGCCAGCAGGCCCAGGGCAGTGATTGTCCCCTGTACTCGGCACTGGTGAGGCTGCACCTCAAATCCTGAGTCCAGTTCTGAGCCCCTCACAAGAAAGACATTGAGGGGCTGTAGATTGTTTGAAGGGCAGTGGAGCTGGTGAAAGGTCTGGAGCACAAGTCCTGTAAGGAGCAGCTGAGGGAGCTGGGGGTGTTTATGCTGGAGAAAAAGAGGTTCAAGGATGATGTCTTTGCTCTCTTAAGGGAGGTTGTAATTAGGTGGGCGTTGAGCTCTTCTTTTCCAGGTAACAAGTAACAGCAGAAAAGGAAATGGCCTCACATTGTGCCTGGGGATGTTTAGATTAGAGATTAGGAAAAAATTCTTCATTGAAAGAGTTATCAAGCACTGGAACAGGCTGCCCAGGAAAACGATTGAGTCATCATCTCTGGAGGTGTTTAAAAGACATGTAGATGTTATAGTTGAAAACACGGTTTTGTGGTGGACTTCTTAGTGAAGTTGAACTCAATGATCTTAAAGATCTTTTCTGACCTAAATGGTTCTATGATTCTAAATTATAGATGAGAGATCATCTCTTTGGTAACAGCTTTAAAAACAAAATCTTCAAATACACCTCTGTCTCCTAAACTTACCTTCATTTACATATCATTTGTAATCTATACCATGTAGTAAATAGGATACTTTATGAGTTAACCATAGTATCCAATCTCTTCCATTAGTAGAAGATCAAAGCTTCATCTTGCAAACATTTTCTAAAAAGTAGGTGCTGGCACGAGATAGCATTATTATTTGTGTTATGTGAGAGTACTCACTATAAAAACATCATCACCTCACTGTAGCCCAGATCAAATTGTCGAAGTGTTTGGCCAGGTTTATTGGATTTTCACCCCAGCAGCAAGAAGATGTACTATTTCCATGGCTGACATGCTGAACCTCTACCTCCTTTTCAAACTAATTTAAGTTTTATATCAGTATGTCTTTTAATAATTAATAATTTTCAATCTGTAAAGTGAATAATGTGTCCAACAAATCCATATGTTCCAGAAAAGTAATCTTCTTACCCCTAGAATAGAGAACTACTTTTATAATTGTATTAATGAGAAACAATTGTGTCAGTTCAGTTATTTTTGTGCCTTTTTTTGTTTTTAAAGTAAAATAACTGTAGAGATAATTGTGGAATCTTGCACTATTACTGAATCATGGAGAGTTAATTGACTGAATCAACCATCAAGATGCAAGTAAGGAACAGTCTATCTATAATATGGAGAGATCTGAGAAGTTTGGTTTATTTGAAAAACAAGCTCTCAGTACTGCTCTCAGTACTACTTTTGTATTCAGTAGTTGTTCAATGATAATGTGGTAAAGAACAGTTATAGTTTCAGTAGATTATTCAGTAAAAATGCAGTGAGAAGGACTGGAGGAGTGTTTGGATTCAGCTCATACTCTATTTTCTCAGGAAGAGCCTAAAGGCCTGGAAAGTGCTTGCTCAACAACAAAAGTTTATGACCAGTGAAATCACAGAATCACAGAACTTCTACACTCAGGATGTCTACAGACTATCGGTAAACTCTGACAAGCCTACAGGCTGTCACTTTGCTAGGCAGTCAAAAATTAATGTGAGCTTGAAAGGAAGTTAAAAAAAAGAGTAGAGAATGTTCTATTCATATCTTTAATTCTCAGAAGGTGCTTCGGGACTGGTTCAAATTAAGCTGAAGCTATGCTGTTGCCAACTGGTCCTGCTTTTTTGCCCTTTTGATGTGCACTCCTACTGATTGCCCTGTGTTGGATCTAGTGACAGTGAAGTTGTGTGGTAAGTGGGAGCTGCCTTTTCACTGAAAAGGTATCTGTACAAAAAAACCAAGTGGGATTTTTTATTTGGATCTGCATACTGGGAAGGGAGGGGAGGAGATAACAAGAAAAATAAAAGGTTGGACTGCTCCTTTTGACAGCAGCTGTGTGTCTGGTTAATTTAACTCCAAAACTGCATGAAGTGAAGAAAGAAAAAAATGACCTTTTTGGTCAATATTTTGAATAAATATACATTCACCAATGTGTCTTTTATTACAGTATGCTGGATTTAAAGGAAAGAACAAAAGCTTGTATCCCAGAGCAAACATTTGTAACAGCATGTAGTGCTGCAAAAAAGCACATAAGTTACTTGACCTAATTATGATCAGTCCACTCTAGGTAAGAAGCCTAAGAGATGAATCAAGATGATGAAAAATGAGACGTGTTTTTCTTGGATTGGATTAGCCTTGTTTATCTGTAAAGAATTGTTAATTAGCTCTTAGACATTTAACCTAGGTGTGAAGACTGATTTGCACAGTTTATAGGTACTTGTTCCAAGGTGTAGTCATCTCTACTTAGATGCAATTACATTATGTGTATTTTGGAAATAATGGACAATCTTATTGTGAGGTCACTAGCTCTTTTCAATGTCATGTTAGGGTTAGGGTTAGGGTTAGGGTTAGGGTTAGGGTTAGGGCTTAAGATCAAAAAGTATATCTAAAACATACCTGCTTCAGACAAGATTTTAAGAAATTACTTATTTCTGAATAAAAAAAAACTGATTTTGATGTTTTCCACCATTGCACTTAGAAAAACATAGTATAAAGGAAAAGTATACAGTTTTAAAGTATTTATTTATGTGGGTAGTTAACTTATCAAGCACATCAATCCAGCATGGTCTAATTTAATCTAAATACTATTACAATTTTGTAGTTATACTTAGGTCAATTTACATGTATTTCAAAACCATTAAGTTAAGACACCCCCCCCCATTACCTGGTCTCACGTTAAGGGTATGGGAAGTTAGCAGAAAACAAGACCCCTTGAGTTTCAGCTGGCCAGAGATCCAGCTGACCCTCGGAGATCAGAGGGCCTGGGTGTGTCTGGACTTAATTTCTGACTATAACCAATTTAGCACTCTAAGTCCGGTCGAGTTCAAAAGAAGAACTTGAAGCACTGGTGCTTGAAGCTACGGGAGAGCATGCTCAGGATTGCCAGTGATGAATTAACTGAATACAGAGTATTAATATGTGTCACACCAGAAAGCACCACCAGAGATATTTTAATAGTTATATGTATATATGAAAATTAATATTCTCAGGTGTGCTACAATGCAGTTGGAGGCATAAAGCTTACGTAAGGGCATCCCTTTAGGACAGGAGGAAGGGGAGAGACAGAGTCTATCAATTGAAGCCAAGCAGACAGAGATATTTTTCCCCTTCAGTGATGTTTCTGTCCTCCAGAGCTTTTTTCCCCTCCAGAGATTTCCCCACTCCAAACTTTTCTGGCCTGAAGCCCACCTTTTATACGATAATTATTGGCTCATCCCAAGGGGATGGAACAATCACATGTTATAGGTGGGGTTTGGTGGCTTTGGTCATGCATGCGTTGCACAACACAAGGTCTCCTTCATTTGCATCCCAAAGGGTGCTCAAGTTGATCTGTTAATGGGGCCTAATGAGGATCTCAGTTACTTTTGGTCAGGATTTATAGCTGACAAAGAGGTAGAATAAACACTTTGGTCCTCCTTCACATACTGAGATTGCAGTACAGGCGGTCTGACCTTCATCAGAGGGTTTCTGTGCTCATCCTTATCTCCTTAATGAACCAGAGTTGTTTTATCGTGGTGGAGTGTGACAATTGGCTGTTACAGGGTGTGGTATTTTTCTGTGCCTCACTGAAAGGACATCGGGGCCTCTCCACTCCAGACATCATTCTGTTGTTAAATCTTGCTTGAGACAGATGCAAGATAAGAAAATGGCCCAGCTCATGTTTTCCTCAACCAGCCTCATCAATTCGTTCCCTGTCTTAAAGCAACACTGTACAATTCTGACCATTTACCACACCTGAGAACAGACTTTATAACCACATTAGAAATTTATCATGATAGCAGAGTTTTCATTTCCTGCAGAAGTCATGTTTAGATTTTGCCTGTTCAAATGAATTAGTGCTAAAATGGAAAGATTCCAAAACTTGCAAATAAATACAATTATATTGAATTACCAGCATCCTACCTTGAAACCTGTCAAGGACTGCTTCTGGTGTGTAATTACTTTAACGACCCAGAAAATAAATACCATTTCAGGTGATGTGATGAGCAATCTCATCTCTTGCTCCTTCATCCGAATGGCATTGTGCTGTATTTAGCATGGTAGAGTGGTTTTTTTTAGTACAACATTATTTTTAAGAGTTACGAACACAATGTCTCTTCCAAGTCCTTCAGGAAAAGGATAAATGGGATCAAGAAGTAATACATTGTACTTTGCCTTGTGTGACTGCCAGAGGCCCTCTCAGCTTCTCTCACACCTCCTCAACAAGATGGCAGAAGGAAATAAGATGGAAAACTTCATTGTCTGAGATAAAGGCAGTTTCACCAGAAAAGCAAGAGCTGGACATGGAAACACAGCAAAAAAGAGGAATCATTCACTATCTCTCCTTGTCAAGCAGATGTCTGTTCACTGTCTTGGAACCTAAGGCCTCAGCTTAAGTAGAGTGCTTTGAAAGACCAGCACCATAGTGACAAACGTCAGCCCCTGCTTCTCCTTTTCCCCAATTTTAGTGCTGAGTAGATTTTTGCATGATACAGGGTATCACCTCCATCAGCTGGGGACTGCTGTCCCTCGCCCATTCTTGCCCACCTGCAGACTACTGGCCTTTGGTGGTAGCTGAAGGCTGTTGGAGGGAAAACCTTGATGCTGTACAAACACTGCTCAGCAGTAGCCAAAACACTGGTGTGTTTTCAATACTGTTCTAACCACAAATGCAAAGCCTAGCAGTATAAGGGCTGCTCTGAGAAAAATAGCTCCATCCCAGACAGACATCATACATACATATATACTCTTCCTTTTTCCTTCGTCTTCTTATCAATAGAGAGACCACGCCA